>OY811972.1:16436219-16706972 GCA_963681505.1 Eunapius fragilis | reverse complement strand
GACTTATTATGCGCCTATCATTGTTACGTGGGATACACGCCCTCCCATGAAGTCGGGATTAGCGTGGGATTTGTCGCGTGAAATCATTACCGGGCCACATATATTTGATATAGTCGGCCACGCATTTGACCTTTTATCAAGCCACGTAGTGTAGGCATTTGACTGGTTATTAGCCCATCTTGGCTGTGGAAACGTGTGTTGTTGCAATGGCAACTGTCCAAACATTTTCAACCTGTAGTCGTGAAGACTGTGGAGGAGGTAGCCAATAGGTATCACTACGAATGCGATAAACCAATTAGCCTATGTGCATCGGGTTGATGGTCTTTCAACAGCTGAAGGAAAGTGTACATGCCTGCTCAACATATATGTAGAGCGCATGTCGAGAGTCAACCAGGCCATAGTGTAGATACGCTATGAAGTCTATTCACCCAAGCAGTGCATATGGTGTTGTCGTAATCTTTTATCAGTTACATATAATTCACCTCTATGTCCAACGATGATTGCAACCAAACCTTATTCCTATGCATTGTGCTGTACAGAACTCCCATGGTGCCTCCACTATGAGAGTGGCTCTGTAAACATGTAGTGGCGGAATGTGGTTATATAGAATGAGCACCACCCTAGGCTTAGTTTCAGCTTGTTGGAATGTTTAAATCCTTAGTTGCAAATGTAGATGACATGATGTAAATGTGTGGTGTTGGTCTGCTCTGAGTAACCACATTTTGCATTGTATATGTAGTGCATCTCTCGAGTATGCACAGTTTTCCGCATCTATTAAAAACTGGGTCCATAAAATCAACAAACAAGTTAACCCAACTTTCTGAAATAGTCTGGAAAATAAATTGTTAGGGAGTTGAATTATTGCCAAGATGTTCCATGTGGTTTACTGCCTCATACCCTATCTATTGGTCTCAAATCGTTGCAGAGTATGCTTTTGAATATGCTTTTGTTTCTTTTGGTACAACCTTGAGGCCACAACAGGTATTATGATGCTCCCAGGTGGCCTAGTTAATGTACAGGACTCATTTGCAGTTGTTTTGCTACATGCGCAGAATAGAATTGTGTAATTGATCTCAGCCAGGGAAATAGCAGGCCTGGGTATGAGGCTAATGTCCTCTCGTCTTTAAAGCATATAATATGCAGCTAGTGCACATAAATAGCATGAGAAGGGTATTGCACATATTTTAGGTGCTTCGGATAAGTAATGTATAACACAATACTTAAATCATCTGTCACCCATCCCAATAATGCTCTTGGTTTGTTGAAAATATAGTCTGCTGATGATACAGATGAGGATGTGCACTTGATGATGTGAGGGGTACCTATTACCCAGACCTGGTTCAACTTCAGGGCCTTCTCCATGACAGCACGCTGGTCCCTGTCCTGTTCTGTCTCTGTCTCCAAGGTGAGGGTAGCCCCCATGTCTGAGAGGCCTGCAGGCTCCGCCTTCCTCTGTGACCGGTACGTGTGGGTGACCTTGCTGAGTCTGTCCTCATCCTCCTCACTGTTCTGGGCCTGCTCTGAGGGAGGAGGGAGGAGGGAGGGGGATAAGAGGAGGGTGGGGAAAGAGGTAGGATGTGTGTGATGCAGGGAAGGAGGATGTTGAAGGTAGCAAGTTAGAGATATTAAATATTCCGAACCACAAAATACCAGCACTACATTTGTATTTGCTGTCTTAAGCAATATGGAATGATCTTTGACATTGTATACACCCAGAACAGCTTTGAATTTGGATTCATTGTAAGTTTTTTATAATTTGGTAAAGCGGATATACACATACAAGTTTTACACTGCCCGGGAAAAAATTTCAATCGATAATCCCACGTACACACCCTCCCTGGTTCACCACTCACACACCCCCCCCTGGCTCACCACTCACACACCCTCCCTGGCTCACCACTCACACACCCTCCCTGGCTCACCACTCACACACCCTCCCTGGCTCACCACTCACACACCCTCCCTGGCTCACTACTCACACACCCTCCCTGGCTCACCACTCAACCCTCCCTGGCCAGCCTCGTAGATCTCCAAGGCGAGGTCAACCTGTTTGAAGGAGGGTGGCATTATTTGGGATAGTGTTCAGGAATGTACATTACAGCCATTTGTGGAGGTGTGTGAGTGGAGGCTGTATGAGTGGAGGTGAGTATGATGAGTGGAGGTGTGTATGAGTGGAGGTGTGTATGAGTGGAGGTGTGTATGAGTGGAGGTGTGTATGAGTGGAGGTGTGTATGATGAGCGGAGGTGTGTATGAGTGGAGGTTGCATATTTCTACACTGAAGCTATCTTAACATCAGAGGTACTATATTAATGGTTCCTCTTCCTCCCACCGTCCCTGTACCCTCCCCTCCCCACACACCTCCCCAACGTTCATGTAGGCCTCCCCCAGGAGGAGGGAGGTGGTGGACCCAGGGAGACGTGAGGCCAGCTCCCTGTAGCAGGCCAGGTACATGGCTTTGTCCTTGTGCTGGTGGAGGTGTATGTTGGCTATCCTCTCCCGGGCCTGGATGTAGTATGGCTTCTCCTCAGAGATGGTCTTGAGCACACCAAGGGCTTCCTCCACATCTCCAGCGACCAATAGGAGATCAGCGTTTGCTATCTGGACCCTACATGGATGGGGAGGAAGCAATGGACCCTCTTTGGAATGGCTCAGTAGACATGTTACTACCTAACTTCTTCTGCACTGCCTTTGAACTCAGTCATGGCTTCTTGCATCACCTTAACTGCATCTGCCTGGTGTGTGTGTGTGTGTGTGTGTGTGTGTGTGTGTGTGTGTGTGTGTGTGTGTGTGTTTGTACCATGAGAGCATCATATTATATTAGCACATAGTTACTAGTATGAAAATGGAGGGCTAGGAAATCAAAACTACACAACACAGCCATACCTGCTGACCCATCTTGGTATAGGCAGAGGCCAACTCCAGGTACACATCCAACCTCTCCCCAACAGACAGCGGAGGTAGGAGAGGGGAGGAGGAGGAGGAGGAGGAGAGGAAGGAGGACTGTTTCTTTGATGAGGATGACGTGAGGAGGGACATGGCCATCTTGAGTGAGGCCACAGCTTGCTCCATGTTGTCCTGTGCCCTCATCACCCTGGCCCTCACTAGGTGGTACAGGGGGAAGGACTGGACCTCAAAATGGCGGCTGAGGGCCTGCTCCAGGGATTGCATGCTCAGCTTGGGGTTCCCCTGGTGGAGGTTGATCTGGGCCATCATCAGGAGGGAGGGGGTGGAGTCTGGGGCGCGGTCAAGGCACGGTTGGAGGAGCTGGTGGGCAGTCTCTGCCTGACCTAGTGATCAACATTAGCAAACCTATTTATTCAAGATCCACGTATTCAAGATATTTAATGGTAGGATTATAATCAAAATTACCAGGTCATACGCCCCCACCCCCAACCAATAGTAAAATTGGCTTGTGTTTAAATGATTGTATCTCCATAATGGATAACACTGCAAAGGTTTAAAAATAAAATGATACCCCTACATGGTACTCCTACATGGTACCCCTACATGATACCCCTACATGGTACCCCTACATGATACCCCTACATGGTACTCCTACATGGTACCCCTACATGGTACCCCTACATGGTACTCCTACATGGTACTCCTACATGGTACTCCTACATGGTACTCCTACATGGTACCCCTACATGGTACCCCTACATGGTACCCCTACATGGTACTCCTACATGGTACCCCTACATGGTACTCCTACATGGTACCCCTACATGGTACTCCTACATGGTACCCCTACATGGTACCCCTACATGGTACCCCTACATGGTACTCCTACATGGTACCCCTACATGGTACCCCTACATGGTACCCCTACATGGTACTCCTACATGGTACTCCTACATGGTACCCCTACATGGTACCCCTACATGGTACCCCTACATGGTACTCCTAGATGGTACCCCTACATGGTACTCCTACATGGTACCCCTACATGGTACTCCTACATGGTACCCCTACATGGTACCCCTACATGGTACCCCTACATGGTACTCCTAGATGGTACCCCTACATGGTACTCCTACATGGTACCCCTACATGGTACTCCTACATGGTACCCCTACATGGTACCCCTACATGGTACCCCTACATGGTACTCCTACATGGTACTCCTACATGGTACTCCTACATGGTACTCCTACATGGTACCCCTACATGGTACCCCTACATGGTACCCCTACATGGTACCCCTACATGGTACCCCTACATGGTACCCCTACATGGTACTCCTACATGGTACTCCTACATGGTACTCCTACATGGTACCCCTACATGGTACTCCTACATGGTACCCCTACATGGTACCCCTACATGGTACCCCTACATGGTACCCCTACATGGTACCCCTACATGGTACCCCTACATGGTACCCCTACATGGTACTCCTACATGGTACTGTACATGTACATGATCTTGAAAAAAGGTACTCATGGTTATGGAAATACGCACATTTAAAAACAACCCTTTTTGATCCATTGGGGGTAGAGGGAGGGAAGGAGGGGGAGGAGGATAATAAGTGCAGTACTAATCCAAGACCCCAACATACTAGGCATGAGCTTATAGGGGAACATGTAGTGAAACATTATTTTGAGTGAGTACATCCATCTGCTATGGGTCATTAGGCCAGAACCCTCACAGAGGGGCGTGGTAACATGTTAGTACTTCCTTATATGGTAAGCTACATTTGCGTGACGCACACATGAGTGGTAGTATTACTGAACCGTATGAATAGCTACACCTAACGAAAGGGGAAACCAGTTAGTTATCCTTGGTGATCACATGAGGTCACATGAACAAAGTGTTTGGAGATCTGTACACTGCTGTCACATGATATGATGTCACCTGACCTGATAGGAACTTGACCCTGGACATCAGGTATAAGGCTTCCATCATCCCTGGAACACTCTTTGTCAGCGGATCCAAGATGGCCGCAGCCTTCAGTAGGATGGGCGGAGCTTGGGAGGAGCTAGTGGTAGGCTGAGTAGTGCATGTACTGCAACGGATAACACTTTGCAAAGGTACAAAATAATTTAAGAAATAAAATGACACTACTACATGTACTCATAATAATAGAAATATTTAAACACAGTAGAGGGAGGGGGAGGAGAAAAATAAGTACAGTTATCCAAGACCCCAACATGAGAACATGAAATGAAACATCATTTTGAGTGAATACATCCATCTGCTATGGGTCATTAGGCCAGAACCCTCAGGGGGCGTGGTAACATGTTAGTACATGTGCTGACCTCACGTGTGCTCAAGGTGAGGCCGGTGTGGTGGGTACACATGTGCTGACCTCACGTGTGCTCTAGGTGAGGCCAGTGTGGTGGGTACACGTGTGCTGACCTCAGGTGTGCTCTAGGTGAGGCCAGTGTGGTGGGTACACGTGTGCTGACCTCAGGTGTGCTCTAGGTGAGGCCAGTGTGGTGGGTACACGTGTGCTGACCTCAGGTGTGCTCTAGGTGAGGCCAGTGTGGTGGGTACACGTGTGCTGACCTCAGGTGTGCTCTAGGTGAGGCCAGTGTGGTGGGTACACGTGTGCTGACCTCAGGTGTGCTCTAGGTGAGGCCAGTGTGGTGGGTACACGTGTGCTGACCTCAAGTGTGCTCTAGGTGAGGCCAGTGTGGTGGGTACACGTGTGCTGACCTCAAGTGTGCTCTAGGTGAGGCCGGTGTGGTGGGTACACGTGTGCTGACCTCAGGTGTGCTCTAGGTGAGGCCGGTGTGGTGGGTACACGTGTGCTGACCTCAGGTGTGCTCTAGGTGAGGCCGGTGTGGTGGGTACACGTGTGCTGACCTCACGTGTGCTCTAGGTGAGGCCGGTGTGGTGGGTACACGTGTGCTGACCTCAAGTCTGCTCTAGGTGAGGCCGGTGTGGTGGGTACACGTGTGCTGACCTCACGTGTGCTCTAGGTGAGGCCGGTGTGGTGGGTACACGTGTGCTGACCTCACGTGTGCTCTAGGTGAGGCCAGTGTGGTGGGTACACGTGTGCTGACCTCACGTGTGCTCTAGGTGAGGCCGGTGTGGTGGGTACACGTGTGCTGACCTCACGTGTGCTCTAGGTGAGTCCGGTGTGGTGGGTACACGTGTGCTGACCTCACGTGTGCTCTAGGTGAGGCCAGCGTGGTGGGTACACGTGTGCTGACCTCACGTGTGCTCTAGGTGAGGCCGGCGTGGTGGGTACACGTGTGCTGACCTCACGTGTGCTCTAGGTGAGGCCGGCGTGGTGGGTACACGTGTGCTGACCTCACGTGTGCTCTAGGTGAGGCCGGCGTGGTGGGTACACGTGTGCTGACCTCACGTGTGCTCTAGGTGAGGCCGGCGTGGTGGGTACACGTGTGCTGACCTCACGTGTGCTCTAGGTGAGGCCAGTGTGGTGGGTACACGTGTGCTGACCTCACGTGTGCTCTAGGTGAGGCCGGTGTGGTGGGTACACGTGTGCTGACCTCACGTGTGCTCTAGGTGAGTCCGGTGTGGTGGGTACACGTGTGCTGACCTCACGTGTGCTCTAGGTGAGGCCAGCGTGGTGGGTACACGTGTGCTGACCTCACGTGTGCTCTAGGTGAGGCCGGCGTGGTGGGTACACGTGTGCTGACCTCACGTGTGCTCTAGGTGAGGCCGGCGTGGTGGGTACACGTGTGCTGACCTCACGTGTGCTCTAGGTGAGGCCGGCGTGGTGGGTACACGTGTGCTGACCTCACGTGTGCTCTAGGTGAGGCCGGTGTGGTGGGTACACGTGTGCTGACCTCACGTGTGCTCTAGGTGAGGCCGGCGTGGTGGGTACACGTGTGCTGACCTCACGTGTGCTCTAGGTGAGGCCGGCGTGGTGGGTGCACGTGTGCTGACCTCACGTGTGCTCTAGGTGAGGCCGGCGTGGTGGGTACACGTGTGCTGACCTCACGTGTGCTCTAGGTGAGGCCGGCGTGGTGGGTACACGTGTGCTGACCTCACGTGTGCTCTAGGTGAGGCCGGCGTGGTGGGTACAGGTGTGCTGACCTCACGTGTGTGCTCTAGGTGAGGCCGGCGTGGTGGGTACACGTGTGCTGACCTCACGTGTGTGCTCTAGGTGAGGCCGGTGTGGTGGGTACACGTGTGCTGACCTCACGTGTGTGCTCTAGGTGAGGCCAGTGTGGTGGGTACACCTGTGCTGACCTCACGTGTGTGCTCTAGGTGAGGCCAGTGTGGTGGGTACACCTGTGCTGACCTCACGTGTGTGCTCTAGGTGAGGCCAGTGTGGTGGGTACACCTGTGCTGACCTCACGTGTGTGCTCTAGGTGAGGCCAGTGTGGTGGGTACACCTGTGCTGACCTCACGTGTGTGCTCTAGGTGAGGCCAGTGTGGTGGGTACACGTGTGCTGACCTCACGTGTGTGCTCTAGGTGAGGCCAGTGTGGTGGGCACACGTGTGCTGACCTCACGTGTGCTCTAGGTGAGGCCAGTGTGGTGGGCACACGTGTGCTGACCTCACGTGTGTGCTCTAGGTGAGGCCAGTGTGGTGGGCACACGTGTGCTGACCTCACGTGTGCTCTAGGTGAGGCCAGTGTGGTGGGTACACGTGTGCTGACCTCACGTGTGCTCTAGGTGAGGCCAGTGTGGTGGGTACACGTGTGCTGACCTCACGTGTGCTCTAGGTGAGGCCAGTGTGGTGGGTACACGTGTGCTGACCTCACGTGTGCTCTAGGTGAGGCCAGTGTGGTGGGTACACGTGTGCTGACCTCACGTGTGCTCTAGGTGAGGCCAGTGTGGTGGGTACACGTGTGCTGACCTCACGTGTGCTCTAGGTGAGGCCAGTGTGGTGGGTACACGTGTGCTGACCTCACGTGTGCTCCAGGTGAGGCCAGTGTGGTGGGTACGCGTGTGCGGACCTCACGTGTGCTCCAGGTGAGGCCAGTGTGGTGGGTACGCGTGTGGTGACCTCATGTGTGCTCTAGGTGAGGCCAGTGTGGTGGGTACACGTGTGCTGACCTCATGTGTGCTCTAGGTGAGGCCAGTGTGGTGGGGTACACGTGTGCTGACCTCATTGGGAGCATAGTTGAGGAGGAGGGAGATGACATCAAGAAGGAATGCAGGGTTGAGGACATAGAAGTACTTTGGACTCATGGGGCATCCCTGTGTGAAGGGAGAAGGAGGGGAGGAGAAAGCGGGATAAGAGGGAGAGAGAGATGGAGAAAGAGAAGCACACGAAGAGAAGAGTGAGCAAGGGAGAGAGAGAGAGAGAGAGAGAGAGAGAGAGAAAGAGAGAGAGAGAGAGAGAGAGAGAGAAAGAGAGAGAGAGAGAGAGAGAGAGAGAGAGAGAGAGAGAGAGAGAGAGAGAGAGAGAGAGAGAGAGAGAGAGAGAGTGACAGAGAGAAGAGCAGGTAGCAAGTGGAGAGAGGAAAGTGAAGATATTGCAGAATGTTCCATCATTACCATGACAATGTACCTTGATACTCCCAAAGTGGACCTCCACCACCTCCTCCAGTGCCTTCATGACATCACCATGGGGCTGTCCCTTCTTGTGTACCAGGAGGGCAGTGAGGAAGAGGAGGTTGGCCTGCTTCCCAATGGAGGACTGCACCTCCCTCAGGAAGTCCAGCTGTTGCTCCGCCTCCCCCAGCTGCCCCTCCAGTATCTGACAGTGGATGATGCCTGCCAGGGCTGGGACACTGGTCTCATCCAGGTTGAAGGCCTTCTTGTACGTCTGACAGGCCTCCTTCACTTGGGACCTGAGGAGCTGCTGGTAGGCTAGCTGTGTGTGTGTGTGTGTGTGTGTGTGTGAGTGTGTATTGTAAATATGGATATAGTAGTACCAATCTAAATAATGCCCACTCTCATTCATATACCTCTGTTAAATAAGTAGGGTTAAATGGAGCAAGGGAAATAGCCCTCTCCACAAACATGGTGGTCTGTTGAAGGACAAGACCATTGCCTCCAGCCTATGTGTGTGAGAGGAGGGGAAGGGAGGAGGGAGGGAGGGGAGGTGGGAGAGAGAAGAGAGGGACGGAGGAGGTTCAAAACATGTCCTCCATATGCACAAAAGGACTCACCAATCTGGCATAGGGCAGACACATCTCATAATAAAGGGCGTGGTTCTTGGGCTCAAAGCGGTCGATGAGGAGGAGCAGGTGGGCAAGCCTGTTGGCAGCCTCATCCCTGGACCCCTCCTTGGCCAGCAGCTCCAGGATGAGGAGGGAGGTGGCCTCCACACCTCCCTGCTCCTGCTGCAGGGTGAGGCAGCGCTGGGAGGTCTCCACTGCCTGCTCCCAGTCCTGGAGGGCCAACTGGACCTTCATCTTGTCCAGCAGGGTGGGCACAGAGCCAGGGTAGGAGGCCACAGCTTGGTTGAGGAGGTCCAGGGCGTGGCTGAAGTTGTGACGTGAGAGGTAGTACCTGGCCTGTGGGGGGGAGGGCCAGAGGTGTGGTCAACGATGACAGGGGATAGGCATCATGATATGCAGTGTAAGAATAATGTAGGGTGTGAATGTGTGTGTTGTGCGTGTGTGTGAGAGTATATATGAGGGGTAAACTGCACACATACGCACACGCACACACACACACACACACACACACACACACATACACACCTTGCCCAACATGGCATCCAATGGTTTGGGTTGCTCAGTTCTGTTAGGTGGAAGAGAAGCTCCATAACATAGCATAAGCCACACCCACTCCACACCCACTCACCCTGCCAACACTTCATCAAAGTACTTCACTGATTTCTTCACAAATGCATCTCTGTTGCAAGTCAGGTCTATCCAGCCTTGGAGGGTAAGCCCCTGTAATGATGAGGTTAATCACACTACATGGATGATGGGGAGCAGGTAACCAGACCTCTTTGGAGGCAGGAGACATCTTGAGCATACGACTGACATACTCTCTGGCTTTGTCGTGTTTCCCTGTCAGCCATAAGAACATCCCTGCATAGTAGAGGGACTGGGGAGGAGGGAGGAGGGGGGTAGGAGAAGGGGTAAAGAGGGAGGAGAGGGAGAGGGGAGGGGAGAGGGGGGGAGAGGAGAAGGGAGAGGGGAGAGGCGATAGGCGATGGGGTGGACAGGTGAGGGAGAGGGAGGGAAGAGTGAGAAGAGGCAAGACAAAGACAAACATACATGATGGCTGACCATCATCTCCAGCCATCTCACCTTCTCTCCACAGGTAGTCCTTTCTGATCGAATTTTGCCTTCTAGCTGTTGGATTGCTTCGCGATCTGCATCACCATGGTGATGGTGGTGGGCGTGGTGAGGTGTAGTACTGAAGCTCACCTACTGTCTTGCACTTTTTGTGGGCGTGGATCATCAACATGGAGGAACACAGGACCATGTCTCTGTTGTCTGCAATGTTCTCTAACTCTCTGATCCCTTCTGACGTGCGGTCTGTACGTGGACGGGACGGAGTTCGATCACCGTATTGGTGGGGTTGGCCATGTCATTACCTTCCATTACGATACCGTACGCCTTCCAGAATAGCAGTGCAGGGTCCGAACCGTAGGTCTTAAGGAGCTCCATGACAACCATCTGCACGTGGCGGTAGTAACCTTCCCGTGCGTAGTACAGAACCGAAGCCTACGTACGGGATAAATAAACTTCGTTTAATTTCAAAGTCTATTAGCGCTAGCTGTATTGAGATTACAACCGAAACATTTGCTTTAGGTTGCTTACCATAACTTTGTTGGATTCGGCCATTTCGCTAGCGAATAACTCAAATGGTTACCATAGCAACACAGTTTACGCATGCGCACTATTCCCTGTTTAGAATATAAATGCCATCACCAAAGTGTTTTTCCCACGCAGAGTACGAACTGGTGCACGTATGTATATTGTATAGTCATAATACCGGTAGGTGGTTTATGCTATAACCTTCATGCCCAAGCCAGATGTATATGTATAATAATTGATTGATGAAGTGCACAATCAAATACATATCAGTCTTGCAACAAGATTACATACACACAATCATGTCATTAACTTTTTTTTTTAAATATATACTTAATATGCTCCTCTGCTATCCCCCTTGTTATGTTTTAACTATAAACTATACATGTACTAAAGGCACACTATGCTCCTCTGCTATCTTCCTCGCCAATGCTGGGTTATTGCCTCCAACAGGTTTGTGCACTGCTTTGCACAACATCCTCCAAGATGGCTGACCAAACTTTTTGGTATCATAGCGTTGTTGCAACCAAGCAAGAAGGACACCTCGGAGACATTTTTTTGGGTCTGGAAGGTTCTTTGAGGATAAGGTACCCAACTCTGTAGGTGTAATCCTTAGGGCTGTTCCCAGGGACTCCCATTCTGCTGCTAGTTCCAGCACAGCCTCCATTACAACTGCAAGGTCATCCTCACCTGGGCCAAGGGGTGTGGTTTGTAAGACACAACACTGCATGATGTGCTCAACATACCAAGAAGTTTCGCAGACACACTTGAGAAATCATCACGAGTACTTGGTACTGTACTATCTCCAACCCCATGTGCTCCAGCACCTCCACTTTGTCTTCTAGCTTCACCTATCTTTTGATTGCCATCATTATCATCTGCACAAGATGAATGATTTTATATGGCGTTATAAAGAGGTATTGGTAAGTCACAATGCTGAAGATCATTAACCCTAGCAGATAGCACTAACAAATGTGGCTGTCAACTTGCAGTATGCAATTCTATTGTACTGCTTTGTCATTCAAATAATCAAATTTGACGCCTTCAGTTTCCTGATAAGGATTTGACAGATGACTTTAAAATTATAATAGTCATGTGACTTTAGATCAATGACGATTCTAGCCTACCAAGCTGATGCTATTGATTTTATTCTTCAACATCATCCTTGTATATAAGGACCAAGCTCCTTAAATAAGGACGATTGGAGGTGAATATTATATGAGATGTTCCCTATTTGGAAGTATTGGTAAGTCAATGACATTGCTGACAACATTGATGACCCGCATACTAATAAATGTCTTCAACCAATTTCTTTATATGTTATTGAGCATGCAATGATACTTGGACACATGTTGAAGGCATAGGGAAAGCCTCAACTTGCCACTAGAGGCATTCTTTTATTGTAAGAGGACTACATCACATAATGAGTGACATGGTAGTGAAGGCAGTAAGATTACCTTCTTTGCTGTGGACAGGTGAAATTTTTTTGCAAGCTTGTGGCTTAGTAATGTCACCCATCATTTTCCTCTTAGAAGAACTTGTCATTGATGTCTCTGCAGCTGTTTAGATTGGAAGGGAAGAAAAATAATTGTGGTCAGCTCTAAAATGAAGTAATGTATTAACTATGCCATTATGGGGCCTCAATTAAAGCCAGTAGAAGTATTACCTGGTCTTTTTCTATTCCCTCCTGAACGTTGAGATAGGCCTGTAGTTGATATAGAAGAAATGATTGAGGTATATACACATTTTTTAGCAACAAATGCAGAAAAATAAGGATTAATAAAGCAAATTGGCTCTCTCCCTGTATCATTCAGTACCAGATAGGCAGCCTAAGCCAAGTTACATACAGTAGCACAAATGATGGGTTTCAACTTTTTGATTTTTGCAAGCTTTTAGTTTTGAAAAATTTCACATGTACAACCATACAACCATTGGATAGCCAGATTTTGGGGGAAGGTTTGCAAGGTATTCTTATCCTCTGGTATTCAGAGACACAACATGGTATGATGCACATAACATACGAAGAGGGTATCCAGACACTTGGAAAATCACCACCACCAGTAGATGGTACTTTATTACTTCCAACCCCATATTCTCCAGTCCCTTCACTCTATCCTCTACCCTCTACCATCTGCAGTGAGTTTTATAATGCACGTTCAGTATTCAGTGCTTGTGTGCTAAAAAAAGTTATATTGTAGCTGTTAAGGCTTCTGATACAATTTTCAACATTTCAGGAAGAAATGGTGGAGTATTGTTAGAAGCTTTACAAGACATTAGGAACTATGTCAGATCTTGATTATCAAAAGTAAAGAAAATGGGAAAGCTGGAAACTGAAGGCAAAGGTGGTGGAAAAAGAAGGGGAACAAGGCTTTTGAGATACAGAAAGCAGGGGCAGGGAGTATGGCAGATATAAAGAGGGAGTATTAAAGAACTGGGAGGGGGGGGGAGGGGTTAAACCCCACAAGGTTATTCTCACCTGGGCCAAGAGGTGTGGTTTTTAAAACACAACTCTGCATGATGTGCTCAACATACCAAGATGGTCCCCAGACACACTTGAGAAATCACCTCCTGTAGATAGTACTGCATCACTTCCAACCCTATGGTCTCCTGTTCCTTCACTTTGACTTCCATCTCCACCTCTGCTTTGATTACCATCATCTGCAATGGATTAATGCTTATTTATATACATTGCTGAAGATTAGATGACCCAAGCAGATAGTACTAACAAATGTCTTCAATGAATTGCTTTATATGTAAACTTATCATTTTGCAAATTGAGCATGTGATATTACTTTGATGCATGTAGAAATATATAGGTAAAACCTCAACTTGCAGTTAGAGATATTGTTTATTGTTAAGAGGACTACACCACATTATTAGTGACATGGCAGAGAGACATAAGATTACATTCTTTGTTGTGGGCAGATAATGATTTTTGTATGCTTGTAGCTTAGTAATGTTATCTGTCATTTTTACTCTTTGAAGAACGTGTCATTTCTCTAGGGCAATGTTATCAATGTCCTCGATTATGTTAGTAGTTATTCCTGAGTTCTTATGTAATAAAGACACAACAGTGATTAGTGTACCTCATGTTTAAGCAACTGTACCACTCCCATGTAGGTCAACTGTACCACTCCCATGTAGGTCAACGGTACCACTCCCATGTAGGTCAACTGTACCACTCCCATGTAGGTCAACTGTACCACTCCCATGTAGGCTGTACCACTCCCATGTAGGTCAACTGTACCACTCCCATGTAGGTCAACTGTACCACTCCCATGTAGGCTGTACCACTCCCATGTAGGTCAACTGTACCACTCCCATGTAGGTCAACTGTACCACTCCCATGTAGGTCAACTTTAGTACTGTAAATATATATATTTCCATCGGTAGGGGTTTTAAATATGAATATGTATTTTGTTAGTGCAACAATCCTGTTGAAGTATTAGTCAAATGACTCTTTTCTAAATACAATACTTATTTCTTAATGTGGTTATTCTTGCCAATTGTGTCATTCCGAAGTGGACTTCAAGATCTTATCTCCTCTTTGAACATCTTTTCTACTAAGTAATTAATCTGAAATCTTCTTGCTTTGTGCAGCTATTTTGATCAGAAGTACGAAGTACACTATTATGGGGCCTTAATTACCTAGCAGTAGAACATTTACCTGGTCTTTTTCTATTCCCTCCTGAACATTTAGATAGGTCTGTAGTTGATGTTACAATAGAAGAATGATTGAGGTATATATACATACGAACATATTGGAGAAACGTAGTGATTACTGAATAAAACTAGAGCCATTTGGGCGCTTTTACCCCTATTATTCAGTACTCAGATTGGCAGAATAAGCCAAGCAATATATAGTTGCACAGAGGATGAATTTCAACATTTGATTTTTGCGGGTTGTAATTTAGTAATAATTTTTCTCTTTGGTCCATATTTTTTGTGCAACAATGCGAAATATTTCACATGTGTATTTGGTGATACGACCATTGGATTAATCCAGATTTTGGGGCATGGTGCTCAACATACCACAAGGGTCACTAGACACAATTGGAAAATCTACTACATTGCCATGAAGAAGAGTAACTACATGCAAGAGCTGCAGCTTATTTCATTTTCCGATTGGACTAACATCATTCCTTTCTTTCACATTGATAATAATATAAATTGTATCAAGAGAACAGCTTGTTTTTACTGATTTTAACACCTTGTCCATCTATTTTAGCTTTATAATGTAGTCTTTATTTAACAATGACTTCTGATGCAGCTAACTGACAGAATTATGAACAACAACTACTATAAAATATTTTCAGAAAGGGCACTACTTTAGTTCTTTTCGTTGATGCCTTTATTTTTATTCTTCAACTTACATAAGTACCATGCCCCTTAAATTAGGACAATTGGAGATTAAACATTACATGAGATGTTCTCTATTTAGAAGTATCGGTAAGTCGATGAATATCTTTTACAGTTCTTCAATCAATTGCTTAATTATGTTAACTTCCCACGCGAACCGAAGCCTACGTACGGGATAGACTGTACAGACACATTAAAACACTATTAGTCCCCTCGTATTGGATTGAAACCGAAACCTATAATTACTTTAGCTATAGGTTCCTCACCAAATGTATAGCTTTGTAGGATTTGGCCATTTCACAGGCAAAATAATATAATTCTTAGATTAGCATAGATACTTTACATTGCTATCGCATGCGCATCATTGGTCATCCCTTACTATGATTATAGCCGACTGACTACCGAATAAACTTTATATCCATTGCCGGTGTTGTCATCAACAATGTTTTCCTCTATGTCAATAATTGATTGATACATGAACATGCTCAGCACTTATTATTGCTGATAACTATGCATAAGATGTAATACATTGTACCATTTATAGGTTATAAACATATATTATATCATACCATTGATCACTTCTTGCTGCTGCATCTGAATTGCAATAAATGAACCATGTAATTATCAGCCACCACTGAAATCACCATAGCTATACCTGGTACTGTGTTATCTCAACATTATCTCTAATCATCCCATGTCCTTCAGCTCCTCCACTTCGTCTTCTATCATCGTTACCTTGATTAACTAATGATATAATAATTATAATGCTGCAGTACCAAACAATAGAAGACATATAGGACATTCAATATAGCACCACACTACAATGACTCTGTGCCTACTATAAAAGCATCGCACTGTTATTTCCTCTGGTTTTCTGGCTCCAGTAAGCAGAATCTTTTGGTAACGAGGTTTAAAACCATTACGTGAACTCCAGTCTATTATAAAACTGCATTGTGGTAAGTACTTTCCTCATCAAACTCATCAACTTCACTTTTTGTTATCTGTTTATGGTAAATATAAATGTAATAAATGGTTTCTGAATAAAGCAGCACACCAAAGTACTTACTGTTAAAGGACTCACACATGGTATAAACTCCCATCCGTTTTCAATTACTTCTGCAGCCAAAGTTATTTCTGATTTGATAAATGTAACAATCATAACATTCTCTATGTAACAGTTGCAAATTGAATTATCTTGCTCCATGAACTACAGGAAAGATATGACAGTGAGCCGATAAAAGACTAGCAATCACTGGGTACAGAAATAATTAGCACACTGTAATACAACTTGTTTGTATGAATTGGATTTAATTTAAAGCACACAATAACTTATATGGGACAGTTAACGACAAAAATTAAATGTAATAACATGTAAGAGAGGTGGTGATGCTGTATCCAGGCACAACAAGCTCAGGGATGTAGTGCTTCAAACCTGCCATCATGCCTGCATCAGCGCCAAGGCAGAGGCCGGTAGTGGACTAGGACATGAGCTTCGGAACACACGCCCTGCTGACATCCTAGCTTCCAATTGGCTCTGTGGCAAGCCTGCTGCCTTTGACCTTACTGTGGTGTCTCCGCTTAACCCTACTCTTATCTCTGAAGCGGGTCGCACAGCAGGGTCAGCAGCGGTTGCTGCTGAGCTAAGGAAGCACTCTGCCAATGATGCCAAGTGTTCCGAGCTAGGGTGGACATGTATTCCCCTTGTGGCCGAGTCATATGGAGCCTGGGGCAACGAAGCGATGCAAGCTTTTTCACGGCTTGCATCATACCTTGCCACAAGGACCAACTCCCCCAAGTCCAAGGTTGTCTGCAGCTTGTATGGCCGCCTTAATTTGACTCTTGTGCGAGCCAATGCCCGAGCCCTCCTCTTAAGATGTGGCTGTTCCCTTCAGGAGGGGGATAGTTCCTCATTGTCACTTTTATAGCCAGTGTGTCTCAGTGTGTCTGGATATGTATGTATGTATTAATAATAGCATTCGTTATTTAGTGCATTTATTCTGATTAGTGTATTCTGCTGCATCTTGTATTCCTGTTCATGTTTTCTCCATACTATTATATAATGTGTGTTTCAAAAAAAAAAAAAAAAATCCTTTGCGTATGAATCATTATAACGTCCCAACGGTAAACGCAAACGAAGTCCTATTTCAAGACTTCGTACTACACTATATCTCTACGGTAAAATGCATTCTGGGGTATTGTACGTGCTCTGTGCCTGTATTACAACGGTAGAGTGGTCCTGTACCCGTCTATTGATTTGTTTTGTTTGTAATTTTTATGTCATCTGTTACGGAGATATAGCTGTGCAAAGTGCGTGCACGGTTTGCCGCTCAAATGATGATCTAGTCACTGCTTCATATATAAATCATTGGGGTGAATTGAGCGGGAAACCTCCGTCAAAAAATGCTGGCATAAACTGTTCCATATGTCATATATAAAAAAAGAAAAAGAAAAGCAAACTGTCGATGATAAACATGTCTGAATACATACTAAAGTGTTGATCTGCTACATGGATGAGGCTGCACCATTGTTTGCTGTCAGCTGGTGCAAAGGATGCATGAGTGGTCTACACCAAGGATATACTTCAAGGCCACAGAGAGAGTGGGAGGGTGCTCAAGGGGCCAGTGCATGATCACCATAGTTTCCAACGTCTCCAGCTGGGCTTATAAAGTCTGCACTTCAATTTATCTCATCAACATGACACCAAAATATACACAACACCATACAAATTCACATGAATAATGCCCACCTCCTCACAATGTAACTATAGTTTATAAGCATCCTGAGGGAGTCACTTAGAAGTGCTCACACCATACTTCATATCCAGATCATTAGCTAGCTTCTCTTTGCCCACTTCACGAAGAGCTGCTGATAGCTGTTGGATGGAGGGGGAGGGGTGATTGGGTGGTGCCCAGTCCAACCACCATCCTAGCAGGGCTGAGTAATAGTCATCCTCCCCAGTCCTTCCAGGTTCATGGACCATGGAGGTTAGTTCTTTATCAGTAAAGCCTAGCTCCATACCAATGGCTCTCCATTTCACACTGGCTGCCTTGGTGACCTTAAATATCTCAGTATGGTTGCTACTGTCACATAGGACTGTCTTGCTTATGAAAACACCTGGAACAAAAAGAATACAAAAGTGAACAGTTTCTCAAAACCACAAAATGTTTCTGCAAGATATTCACATGTACCCACCCCCTGTATGGTCATACTCCTGCCTCAACCCAGTCCCTGGTCTCCCCTCATCACATGTACCCCACCCCCTGTATGCTCATACTCCTGCCTCAACCCAGTCCCTGGTCTCCCCTCATCACATGTACCCACCCCCTGTATGCTCATACTCCTGCCTCAACCCAGTCCCTGGTCTCCCCTCATCACATGTACCTACCCCCTGTATGCTCATACTCCTGCCTCAATCCAGTCCCTGGTCTCCCCTCATCCCATGTACCCACCCCCTGTATGCTCATACTCCTGCCTCAACCCAGTCCCTGGTCTCCCCTCATCACATGTACTCACCCCCTGTATGCTCATACTCCTGCCTCAACCCAGTCCCTGGTCTCCCCTCATCACATGCTCTCACACATAACTGCTCCATTTAGTATGCTCATAACCTTTTGCTTAATATCGGTTGAGGATCAAGAATTACTAGCATTGGAATGCTTTAGATGGGAGGAAAAATAATTGTGATCAACTCTAAAATGAAGTATGAAGTATGCTATTATGGGCCTTCAATTAAAGCCTAATAGTAGAAGGATTACCTGGTTGTTTTCTATTCCCTTCTGAACGTTGAGATAAGTCTGTAGTTCCTCTACTCTGTCCATCTGAAAGTGTTACAAGATAATCTCTCTATTCCTCTATCCAAACAACGTTATCTTAACAGAAAGTTATAATTGCAAGAAAGTTACTTGGATCCCAAACGTCACTTGGTCTGATGCACTTACAGAACAGATGAATATGCTCAACACTTATTAATTATTACGTACATCTCACCGTTTAGGTATAAGGTACATTACATCATACCATTGATAATTTCTTGCTGCTGCACCTGAATTAGAATAAATGGACAACATAACTATCATCCGCCAATGATATAAAACTCAATGTTGTAAGTTGATAATTACACTTAGCACTGATTACACATTAAAAATATTTCTATTATCAATCAGTAGATAGCATAACTCAGTTCATGCAGACATTACCTTGGGAAACCATGACTTGTGCTCCACTGTCAGTTTAGTTGGTTTATCAGTAAAGTAACAAATCATCTCCCGTGCTGTATCATCAAATTGACATTTGGCAGGATGCTGGTACTGTTGATAAGTGACACCATAATATGTGCACTCCTTTGGACAGTAGAATCCATATGATGGACATGGATAGCGCATATCAGTGGTGACTTTTGTAAACACTTCTTTAAAAGCCTTGAAGATAGTAGACCTGACATTTGATCCTGTCTCACCTTCATCTTCTAACAGGTGTACTTCATAGTGAGTAGAAAAAGATGAAAATATAATCGGGTATGACAATCCAGAAACTCGATAATAAAAACTTATTTTGTTCCTAAATTGGTTATCAGATTTTATAACATTACACTTGTGTTCAACCATAAGTCTAGTTGTTGCTGCACAGAACAGACCAATAGGGCAGTAGCCATCTTCAAAAATCACTAAAAAGGAACGCGATTTGTTACAAGATGGGTCTGCCTTTGATAGCACAGAAGGCATAAAGAACACATTATCATCCATTTTAGATATAATATGACGATGTTGCAATAGACAAAGTAGTTCATCCTTATTCAGACATCCTTCAGCATTTTTCAGCACAGAAGCATCTAACTTTCCCTTTGTAAGCAGAGATTCATTGTAGTCTAAGTAGTTCACATCAATAATAATTTTAGATATAGAATCAAATATTAGCTGGAAGTCAGTAATGACAAAATCCTTTAGCTGAGGAATATCAGCATAATATAGCACTGTGCCTGCATTATCACGCAGAAATTCTAGGGCCGCCTCAAACTTATCATCTTTTATACCACATAATTGAGCTATTTTGCAACATTTAAATTTTTCAACCGTACGCAGGTGTTCAGATTTGGCATATGAGTGCAGAACAAAGTCAAATACAAGAAAAGGGGCTGGGATATCCTGAGGGGTTATATGAGATACTAACTTTTCAATTTCTGCTTTTACTTTTAGTATATCTTGTTTTTGAAAGTTGTGGATACCAATGATCAAATCTTCAATACTTTTTATTTTCATGGATTTATAAAGTTTTGATTGTTGCAGCCAGCCACGCAATGATGTGGCAATATTTCTAATTGTAGTCATCTTTAGGTCTTCAGAGCCCTCCAGTTTATCTTTGTGTGTGCCAACTAGTAAAATCGGAGGACTGCCATCAAAAAATGAACATACACTGGAGAGAGCATGAAAAATGAACTCCTTAACCACATAACTGTCTTGCCATGAGTGCACCTTTCCATCACTTGATTGGTACCGGACTGGTTTAGACTCTGTTAGACCATCTGTTAGCTTGAAGATAATAAGTGTTATTGAAGGACCGCTGATTAGAAGAGGAAATATTTCTTGAAAGGTGGGTTGTCCACCTCCATCAATCACTTGTAGAAGCATTGAATTGTTGAGGGAATGAAGAGCATCTATTACTTCTGACCATTGCCCTGTTTTAACTGCATCTAAAAACAACTGTTGAATGTCTACGTTTGAATTGGTTTGATCATTTTGCACTTCAGCAGATGAAGTACTGGTCACCTGATTGGTTTCCATGGTTTGCATTGAATTAGATGGTTTTGCTGCTTCAGATATGCTGGTAGCAGTTGTTGCAGTATCAGTTTGTGGCTTTCCTAAATCCAGATGCCCAGTTATAGCATTGGAAGTAGGCGATAATGAAATATGCTGGCTTATAACGTTGGATTGTGGTAATTTTAATTTAGGTTGCATGTTCTCATGTTTAGATAGTTCATAGTCTAAGGAATACAGTAACATTTTAGCAATACCATCTAATTCTTTGACAGACCACCTCCATTCATTGTTTTCTTCATTCTGTGCTAAAATGCGCTCAATCAAAATAGGACTACCAATCTCTGCAATGGGTGTACTTGGTTCAGGAGTGCTAGATGTTTGTAGCATATCCTTAGTATTTCTAAGGAGTTGTTTACGAAGGGTGGTTTTCCCAGCTCTTGGGGTTCCATAGAAAATAAGCTTTCCAATCTTGAAATCATGAAACGAAATATCTTTGTAGTCAGCCAAGATGCTTGACAACTTTTGAGCTAAAATATCTGCAAACGACAGGAACAGAGATTATCTAGTAAACACGTTGATAACCAATCAAAGGATACCTGATATAAATGCACTTAATACAGTATAGGATTGGTCCTGAAACACAACAGTGTAGAAAAACAAACATGTGTTGAAACAGATGATCAACTGCTAGCAGATGAAAATAGTTTTTTGCAATTAAAAAAGCAGTGGATTGTATTATTAAAAACCTGCGTGTTAGCCCGTCACATCTATTCTAACCTGCCTGTTTAGGGTAGAATTTGAAGTCTTCTAATCATAGATTGATGGGTGCGAAACCGCCTATTAAAATGGCATCTGCACTACTGTCCTACCTGGACACCTCTTAGGCATTCGCTCCACACCAGCTAGTCTCGCAATTTGTACCGTGAAATGCAATCTTCCTCCACCCACTTTATGCTGCCATCTTAAATACCATGTGCGGCGAAAGGACTGGCTATTGAGATAAACATTTGTGCCTCTTCAATAGCTATTATTGGACAGAGAGCTGCAAAGGCATGACACATGCTGCCTGCTGGAAGAGCAAGGTTGTTAATGTTATCGTAACTATTCAGGTAGGTACTAGCAAAGCCAAAAATGAGAGGCAGCTTCTCATCATTAAACAAGGACTATATAGTGCTAGAGCTCTTACGATTTTTGCTAACAGTGAATCCGATGTTGCTGCTTTTCATTAGTTGAACATTACATTTAAACTACAACACATTTCTTTCCAACTGCTAAACTTCTTTAACACACTTTTAATATTGAACGGTCAATGAACCAAATACCATGTTAAGTTTGACATTAGTATACCTGCCTCCAGAAAAAAAACGGGTAGCTCTTTCCTATTCTATGCAATATGCATAACGTTGTGACTTTCGTACCGAGAGAGCCATACGAAAAGATGAAATGCAACAGGAGAGAGCCAGACAAGAAGAGGAACATGTACAGCGTGAGTGGAAGAGGTAGCAGAAGAATTAAAGGACGCAACGAGAAAGAGAAGCGCGAGAGCGCACATGTGATATGCTAAATACCTGGCACAAATAATGTACCAGAAAGTAAGTGAAAAATCAATTGAAAATCAAGAATTAATTCTTTTTTTTTGTTTTTATTGCTGTGTAAGGTGGGTCATGTGGTGAGCTGATGTCTGAAGAATGCACGGGCTACGTCCTATGGAGGGAGATCAAAGCAGTTCAGAGTGAAGGGGGCCAACACTCTTCCACACAGGGCAGGCTACGTAGAAGGAAAAGAAGTTAGAGACATTGTTCTAGACACCGGTGCAGCCAGAACATTAGTGTGAGACAATCTTGTGCCTAGGAATAGATATATAAATTCGTGTCAGTGCAATGTGTGCATGGTGACAATGTCTCTCACCCACTTAGCCAAGGTGGAGGTGATTGTCGATGGCAAGAGCTACTTTGTGGAAGCAGCCGTGATGAAGAAGCTACCTATGTCCGTGCTACCTGGAAGAGACGTTCCTGAGCTGGGGTGGATAGGTTCATCTGAACTTGCAGGAGAGGAAGTGTTGGCAGCTATAACGAGGGCTCAGGCCAAACGGAAGAGGGAAGAGGAAGAGAGTGCATCCAAGAAGGAGAAAGACTCTGGTATTACGTGTAGGAGCTTGTCACCAGTGCAAGTTATGAAAGATCCCTTAGAGGAAGGAATGTGGCCTCCCAGACAGAGGACATCGTGGTTGAGAAAAATGCTGACATTGAGCAAGAGGAAACTGATGGTTCAGGTGGTGACGCGTAGGGGACAACTATGACAGTCTTGGTGGAATTGATGGAAAGAAACTAAGGAAGTTGCAACTGGAGGATGGGACATTGAAACCGGTACGAGAATCCGCAAAGCAACTGCAGAAAAAAGCAGGTTCCATATAGGATTGATGCTGCATAATTATTTTCTGTGTGCCAATGTTCTAAGCTGGGGTTCACAATACTTATATACCACACTTGTGACGTATAAATGAACACTTTAGATTAGGGCTAAATAATCTGCACACCATTTAAAACATTGGCGATCACTTTTAAAACTCAATGTGGTGCAAAGAGCTTGGCAATTTATTTCAGAAAAACTATATAAATCGTCCCTTCAGTCCTGAAAAAAAGTCTGGAATGATCTTAATTTTCAAATCTGGGCTACAACCCATTTAACAAACAAAAGTAATTAATATTCATAGATTAATTATTCAGAGCAGCATACTTCGTAAACTATTATGGTTATTAATGATACACCTAACCCTAATCCTAACTACAAGTAATTGCAATAAGATCTGATGATGTGAAGCTATTGACTAACATGCTGTAAATAGCACACTATACTCACCATCTTCAAGTGTGATGGCAATGATTGGAGTGCTGTTGTCCCCATAATCCACTGTCTTGGCCCTCACACGTATGGTGTACACAGTGTGTGGTCTGAGACCAGTCAGCTCAGTACTGGTAGCATTTTTAGCAACATCATGAAGGCATTCACTTTCACCATGTAGAGTGTAGCTGACTTGATAACCTCTGATGATACCATTTACATCATGTGATGGCTTCCAAGATATGGTCATGGATGTAGCTTTGATATTGTCTGCCTTTAATTCTATTGGAGGAGAAGGAACTGGGGAGGGAGAAAATATTACAATACTGGTCTATATTAATTTAAAATCGACGGAACATCTATACGTTGACGAAATTGGTCGAAATCATCTACACGTAGACACTACTTCAAAGCAAGTTTCGGGTATTAATATCCTCCAAAAAACATTAATTGTCTTACTGAGCCATCTAAACAGGTTAAACAACACGTGGGTAAGTAGCATTTTTAGTTTATTTTATCGTTCGTGAAATAGTCGCTCCAATTGTCTAAGAACATTTAAATCGGTGAGAGGTCCGAGAACCATGCAGGGAAGGGACTATTTCACGAACCATAAAAATGCTACCTACCCACGTGTTGTTGAACCTGTTTAGATGGCTCAGTAAGCAGTAAGACAATTAATGTTTTTTGGAGGATATTAATACCCGAAACTTGCTTTGAAGTAGTGTCTACGTTTGGATGATTTCGACCAATTTCATCTACGTATAGATGGTTCGTTGATTTAACATTAAGATACTGAGATACAGTATTGAGCACATAGGAAGTAGCAGTGATGGGAGATGACTTATAGTGAGACAGATGACATGCAACAATGCACCTAGGTGGCTTTCTGGATGCAATAATGAATTGAAATGGCTCGTAGGAAACTACAATGGCCCGGTAGGTTGTGCTAACTAAACAATGGACATAGAGCATAAAGCTGTTAACACAGAGCATAGAGCTGTTTGTGGTATAAAGCATAGAGCAGTTGATACAACTTGTATAGAGCAGTTGACACAGAAACATAGTTGAGCGTGGCCCACCAGAGGTCCAAGAATGAAAGTTGGGCATGACAATGCAAGTAGTTGAATAAATGCACTGGAACAAGATATAGGGCATAAATGGATTGGAACAAGATAAATGGCAGGCAGGCAGGGAGGGAATTTATTTTTAATGGTGCTCCATCGTGAAATGCTGAATTTTCGCAGCTTCTGTGGCTTGTACAGCACTCCCCACATAATCCCTTGTTGAGATGGGAATGAGTACCACACCCAACTAGCCTGCTTCCTCCCAATACCTGGATCAGCCTCCTGCTCTACCTAACAGACACCACTGAGCAACGGTACATCCAGTATCGACATACTGAAACTTGCACTGCAATACTGGAGTACTTGTTGGATAGAGCACGGCGTACTTTATCGAGCTGAGTTATACAGGTGTCCAAGAATGAACCAGCATTGTTGAAAGCAGTATAACTCAGGATTAAAATTAAATAATGACTTGATTTAATTAATATGCATTACCACCATTAGGCATATAGTAACAATCCAATTATTGTAAGCAGTTAAGTAATGGATCCATTGCACAAAAGATTGGATATGAGATAAACATTATGTCTGGAGTAAAAATAAACTACAGTAGTTGCCTAGTGATATTGTGTCATATTCGCAGACATTAGTATTCGTTCAAACACTTTTCTTTAGTGTATGTTGGACCTTCAAACGATGCTATAACGGGTGTGATAAAATGTATATGATAACTATACAAGATAAAAATCACCAGATCTTCTTCACATACATGTTGAGGAGAAGCATATTTGGGCTTGAGGAAGGGAGAAGAAGCTGTGACTGCAGTACTACCAACAATAGCGGCAAGCATGGGAGCTTAAATGATATCGTCATAAGGTGACCCCACATTGGCCAGCATCCAGTAGTGGAAGGCCTGGGTTGTCCAAGGCCAAAGGTAAGCTAATAGAAGTGGCACCATGATCAGATACTGTGATGATGGAAGGAGAACTGTTAAACAATCTGTTTCGATGGCCTCCTTTAACAAAGTGATGCAAGCAAACTCAGTCTGTCAACTTGGCCCAGATGGTTCTCACCACACTGCTTGGTTGCATGAGATAGTAGGAGAATTTTTTTCATCCTGTATAGCTACCCCATACAATGCACCCTTCCGAAATAAGAACAAATACTAACGTCCACAAATCTGACACAATATCACTAGGCAACCGCTTACATTTTTACCCCAGATGTGACATTTATCAGATATCTGATCTTTCATGGAAAGGGTCCATTGTATCAAAACCCTCTATTATAAAGATTGCGGTTAGATAATTGATTTTAATAACTACCAATATGTACCAGCAGTAGAACAGCACTGATTTTAAAGTTATTAGTTACTATCATTGAAGACCATAATTTGTTGGAAATTAATAACCATCACATTTATTCAAAACCAATTTGAAAATCAGCAAAGGGTCAGTTATTAAAATTCAAATTGTAGTGGATATTCAGCATTTTCAAGTTTGATTAGTTGTTTTCAATATTAACAACCAAACACCAATCAAATTTTATACATTTTCATATTTTCACATTTTCATAAGGTTATTCTTATAAACCATGCTATTAAATTAAACATTGTTGTACATCATTGTGTCAGATTAATTAATTTCAAGCTATTTTTTTATTTTTTTTATTTTTTCATTTTTATTTTTAAATGATATGTAAATATTGATACAGTACAAGCATATAAATACATGACACAGACACATGATACGCACAAAACAAGTTGCTAGCCTACTGAAGCTCAGGAGGAGGTATGGACCTGGACAGGATCGCGGTGGCATTGGCCCTGACAAGATTCATGCTCAACCTCTCATGGATGACCACTGACTTTGACTTTCCCAATGATGTAGCCAAATGGGACCCAAGTTTAGAAAAGAAATCCCTAGCCGTCAAACCGCACGCCCCATAGGACTCTGCAACAACTGGGACACATACCCAACCCAAATCAGCACACTTGCCCGTGTTGGCTTTAAGCTTTCTCTCCTCAGTAGCCTTAGCTGCTGCACCAGCCGTCACTCCCGCTTCCAGAAGGGTAAGTGGGTTAAGTGGAGAAGTGATGGATAGGTCCAGAGCTGCAGGCTTGCCCATGCACCAGTGAGGGATGAGGATGTCTGCAGGATGTGTGTTGCTGTGGTCGGGAGTAAGGTTATGGCCTACTTCTAAATGGACACTAAGATGGGCACGTCGACAGGACTCGGCCACAATGTCCCGAAGTCTGTTATGGCGATAGACAACATCCCCACCAAGCTTGCATGTTGTTTGATTTTATCTTTTTAACAGTTAAAATAGATAATCAATTTTCTAATAATGCAGTTTGTATTTGACTGAGCATTGTTATTTTACATTCATAAATTCATTAATTTTGATCATAAATTATTTCAATTCAAACAATGTCAGTGAGGTTAAGGTTCAAGTTTAATGAGGCTAAAGGCAAAATTCAGCAGCCTTGTATTGATACGACGAGGTACTACTGAAATCAACCTCCGTCAACTTCCACATCATCATGATGGAGCAGCTATATTAATACCACGCTTGCCTGCCTGCCGATATTTCGCTCTAATCCATTCATCCCACTACTTCTTCTGCTTCTGTTGCCCAACTTTCATTCTCTGAACCTCTAGTAGGCCACACCGAATTAGTGCACAATGGGCATAGAGTATAAAGCTGTTGACATAGACTCCCTCACTCCTTTCCAACATTATTGGGAAGCATAAGCAACCAATATCATAACAATAGTATATCAATCATTTCTCATTGCTTCTTGGAAACAACCAATTATTAACTCACCATCTTCAAGTGTGCTGGCTTTGATTGGAGTGCTGTACTCCCCATAATCCACTGTCTTGGCCCTCACACGTATGGTGTACTCAGTGTGTGGTCTTAGACCAGTCAGCTCAGTATTAGTAGTATTTCTAGCATTATCATGAAGGCATTCACTTTCACCATGTGGAGTGTAGCTGACTTGATAACCTCTGATGATACTGCTTACATCATGTGGTGGTTGCCAGGATATGGTCATAGATGTAGCTTTGATATTGTCAGCCTTCAGTCCAATTGGAATTGAAGGAACTAATGAGGGATAGGCTTTTTGTCCAAAAGATGGTGAGGATGAATCTGAGTGTGAAACAATACAATACAGGTCACTCATTATAGCCTTGGTACAAGTTGATAAAAGAATCATTACATCAAATGTGAGCTATAAATTTATAATGTCTACAAAGTAGAATTCTTCAATAAGCTCTAACAAGGGCCAAGCTAAACCTGCCATAGAAATAAGGAATTGGATCTGTTAAATTTGGTAGAGCAAAACATGTAGTGAAAACATACCAGGCCTCAGAACCTGACACTCACATGGCCAACGTCAGCTATCTTCAGCTATGTGGGCTACCAACCCTGCTGTCTCACACTTGCTTAAGGCAAATAACTTGTTAACTCATACGGAGAGGCACCACATGATAACAGCAATTTTTGGTTCCTAGGCTTGGCCGGGAACTACAGGAGGTATTTGAAAGATTTTGCCTAACATTGCGCAACCTTTATTCCAGCTGATGGAGAGGGGCCATGAATACTCCCTTAGGATTTGTGATGACAGAGAACTCAATGAATGAAGCACCTCCAGCAGATGGACAAGATTACTGTACTGGGTGGTGCAGGTCAATTTGAAACCAGGACCCAAATTTACACAGGATGGCTGTCGATAACTACTGCAGCTGATTGAACAGTGGGACCAATTGGTTTTGAAGGATGGAGTATTGGACAGGCATATGAAGACTTCAAGGGAAGTAGCCTACTCCACATATGGTAAAGCCATGGCTGTATGTTCATCAAAAACTCCAAGTTTGTTGGTGGACATCAGTGTTAGATCCCCCTTCTCATGCCCAAAGGTTTCTTCCCCTTACTTCCAAGGACACACTTGGTCATAAGGGTATCTAGTTCAGTTGAACTTTTTTTTTTTAAACCAAGTGGGTGATAAGAGATAACGGCATTGTGGGGATTGTTAAGACTACCCACCTATCACCCCCAATCCAACGGTGTGATTGAAAGATTCAATTGTACATTACTGTCAATGCTGAAAATGGCCAGTATTGATAATGGATGCGACTGGGATCTCAAGTCACCATGTCTCATGGTGGCTTATCCATGAGACCACATCATTCACTCTCATGTTTGGGCGAAAAGTACCAGATCTGTCTACAGGGAACACTCAGGAGTACACAAGGTAGAAGCCCATGACGAATTAAGGCAACTTCTTAGTAAAATGCTCCATGCACGTCAGAAGACCATATGTGGTCGTAAAGGTGTTTGATTATGGAGTGTAATATAAGCAGCAGCCCAATGCCAATCTACTCCTCGAATAGATAAAACGCTACAAGCCCTTTGGGGGCCACACTACTGGTCATCCACTGACTGGTTACTGGCAAGTAGAAGTTAAAGAGGAGGACAGACTAAAGACAGCATTTTAAACACGTTCAATTGAAGGTAATGAATGCC
The DNA here is from genome assembly GCA_963681505.1 of Eunapius fragilis. Taxonomy (NCBI): domain Eukaryota; kingdom Metazoa; phylum Porifera; class Demospongiae; order Spongillida; family Spongillidae; genus Eunapius; species Eunapius fragilis. The sequence continues at coordinate 16,677,779 of OY811972.1, read as the reverse complement.
CTTTGGGTTATGTAACACACCTGCAACATTTCAGAGATTGATGGATATCAAGCTAGTGGAGTAGTTGTCTAGTATGTATATAGGCATTTGTCATAATGAGTAAAACTTCAGCAGCAGCATGTAAAAAATGTGGGTCAAGTGCTTGACAAGTGGTGAGGGAAGGATTGATAGTGAAACACTCTAAGTGCTTTCTTTAGGCCATAGGATTGCACGTAAAGGCATTGCTGCAGATCCGGCAAAAAACTGAGCGGCTGTGAACAAGTGGCAAACTCCAACCACAGTGAAAGAATTTCAAAGGTTCCTAGGCTTGGCCGGTAATATAGGAGGTATGTGAAAGATATTGCCTAACATTGCAGATGTTAGCGAGTCTGGAAATAGGTGCTGTACTGTCCCAGCATGATAAAGACTGAGATGAACAAGTCATAGCCTATGCAAGCAGAGTCTTGTGGTGTGGTGTGGTGTGGTGTGGTGTGGCTGCAGTCATACTATCATCTTTGGGTAGTGGCAGTTCTCCCTTCTTTGTTCTCCAGCTGTAGCTTCTGTTTCACATAGTAAGGCCATGGCCGTATGTTCATCAAAAAACTGGCCTATCACCCCAATGATCAAAAGATTCAATTTTACATTACTGTCAATGCTGAAAATGGAAAATGAACAAGACTGGGATGTCTCGTGTCTCATGATGGCTTATTCATGAGACCACAAAGGCCACACCATTCTCTCATGTTTGGGCAACTCAGGAGTATGCAGAGATCTAGGAGCAACGGTTGTCCTGCAGTACTGCAGGGGTTTTGTAAAAGCTTCATGTATGTTGGAAAGACCGGTCATACATGGTCACAAAGGTGTATGATAAATTAATGGAGTTTAATATAAACAGCAGGTGGTACACTTTGACTGAGCAGGCAAGGAAGAGGTGGGCTCATCGAATTATGTTGTGACATTCACTCCACAGAGGAGGAAGTAGAAGCAGAAGACGACATGAAGATGGGTGATGTCTGATGGAAGAAGTAATGTAACAAGCTGGCTGCATTTGCACTGTGCAGATAAGACTGCCTGACCTTTCACGTACCTTGCATATATTGTGTATGACCCAAGGTGCACCCTTGGTGCATTCCAACAGAAGTGGTTTTATGTATGCATTCAAGAACCTCTAGTAAGACTTTGGCTGCAACTGACCCCTGTTAGAGGACATACATGTATACAGGGGAGATGATGTTGTAGGAAAATCAATGGTCACAGTAAAACAGAGGGCACCTGTCCTTGATGCTAGCGCAGGTAAAGTTGGTAGGGATTGGCTGCCAAAGTTCAACTTAGAGAGAAATAAGTAGAGGCAGGTATTATTGAACAAGTGCAGTTCTCATATTGGGGTACTTGTCTTAAAGGCAGATGGAATCTGTGGTGATTTAAGCTAGTTAACCCTACAATTTGTAGAGATCTATTGACTGAGGGAAAACCTTTACAAAGTTAGATCTCAGACATGCTTATGCCCAGTGTGTGTGTGTGTGTGTGTGTGTGTGTGTGTGTGTGTGTGTGTGCATGAGTGTGCGTATGTGTGTAGGTGTGTGTGGTGCACAGAATAACTAGTCACTACAACGCATCACAGCTAATGATAGCTGCTCCAGTTTTTTTCCATGTTATGTAGATGATGGCTATGCCACAAGATATGGCCCCCATACACAACATGTGGCCCCCATACACAACATGTGGCCCCCATACACAACATGTGACTCCCCCACAAAACATGTGGCCCCCATACACAACATTTGGCCCCCATACACAACATGTGGCCCCCATACACAACATACACGACATGTGACCCCCATACACAACATGTGGCCCCCACAAAACATGTGACCCCCATACACAACATGTGGCCCCCATACACAACATGTGGCCCCCCCACAAAACATGTGGCCCCATACACAACATGTGGCCCCATACACAACATGTGGCCCCCACAAAACATGTGACCCCCATACACAACATGTGGCCCCCACAAAACATGTGACCCCCATACACAACATGTGGCCCCCATACACAACATGTGGCCCCCATACACAACATGTGGCCCCCCATACACAACATGTGGCCCCCATACACAACATGTGGCCCCCATACACAACATGTGGCCCCCATACACAACATACACGACATGTGACCCCCATACACAACATGTGGCCCCCATACACAACATGTGGCCCCCATACACAACATGTGAAACATGTGGCCCCCATACACAACATGTGGCCCCCCCACAAAACATGTGGCCCCATACACAACATGTGGCCCCCATACACAACATGTGGCCCCCCACAAAACATGTGACCCCCATACGCAACATGTGATCCCCATACACAACATGTGGCCCCCATACACAACATGTGGCCCCCATACACAACATGTGGCCCCATACACAACATGTGGCCCCCATACACAACATGTGGCCCCCATACACAACATGTGGCCCCCCCACAAAACATGTGGCCCCATACACAACATGTGGCCCCCATACACAACATGTGGCCCCCCACAAAACATGTGACCCCCATACACAACATGTGATCCCCATACACAACATGTGGCCCCCATACACAACATGTGGCCCCCATACACAACATGTGGCCCTCATACACAACATGTGACCCCCATACACAACATGTGGCCCCCATACACAACATGTGATCCCCATACACAACATGTGGCCCCCTTACACAACATGTGGCCCCCATACACAACATGTGGCCCCCATACACAACATGTGGCCCCCATACACAGCATGTGGCCCCCATACATAACATGTGGCCCCCATACACAACATGTGACCCCCATACACAACATGTGACCCCCATACACAACATGTGGCCCCCATACACATGTGGCCCCCATACACAACATGTGGCCCCCATACACAACATGTGACCCCCATACACAACATGTGGCCCCCATACACAACATGTGGCCCCCATACACAGCATGTGGCCCCCATACATAACATGTGGCCCCCATACACAACATGTGGCCCCCATACATAACATGGGAGCCAACTACTACAGACCTGAGCATATAAATGACGTTACAAGACAAAGGAAAAGGATCAATTGTTTCAATGAGGGTCTACTTATATGTCGTATTTCATAAACAAGCACATGTAAATAACCAGGGCTATGGAGCATATGGTATTTCATTTACAATGAGCACTTTTCTTAAAGTGCTCATTGTTTACTTGTGTAACACACCTTCTGTTTCAATTTTTCTTAGGACATCTACCAGAGTTGACCAGGTCACAGGCTTTACCCCCCTGCCCTGAAGCCACTGTACAAGTATGGCCAAGTTGATTCTCTCAGCATTCCAATGGTGTTCCATCTCCAATGCTTGCACAATGGCTCCATTGGCATCATTCAGTAGAAATATACCAAACATTGGATACCTTACTCCAACTTCCACAGCTACATTGACCTTCTTAGCAGACAAAGATAGGAGTTTCGACATGGTGGGTGTTCCTGGTCCAGGAGAGGCAAACCATAAACTATTCAATGATTAAGGAAATATAAATATTTCCTACTGAATACAATGTAACAGATCATCACAACAAATCTATATGTACGATGTACATGTACACAACATGTACCCCCCCCCCCCCCCGCCCTCCCCTCCCAGAAAACATGTGGTCCCCCAAACACAGCCAGTGCCCCCATACACAACATGCAGCCCCCATACACAACATGTGGCCCCCATACACAACATGTGACCCCCATACACAACATGTGGCCCCCATACACAACATGTGGCCCCCATACACAACATATGGCCCCCATACACAACATGTATGCTAGCCACATGACTAACCGTCCAACTGTGGCACTACTTGGACCACCAGCTCTGACAGGGACAATGAGGTGACCATAGAAGTAGACACTGCAGGACAAAGGAGAGGTTACTTGTATGTGGTCACACCTAGCAATAGCCTCACCTCCAACAAGGTATGGGAGACATGGCTCTATCTTCATCCATTTTTCAATCACTAAACATTTCTGGCCACTTACGTCAACAACAACCATATCTCCTGCAAGAAGGGCCTTCTTTAATAAAGACACCTCTACCATAGTGCCATCAGAGTGGTCTGAGATGGCTTCAGGAGGACAGGAGATTATCTCCAACACCTCTAGATGTGGACAGAACTCTTGACAGGCCTTCTTAATGACTTCACGAACAGCGTGTGCCAACTCTAGGTACGTGGGGTCTGTCCTGTCAGGTGAGGAGGACATAGCCATGGAGATAGACTGAAACATCTCATCCATCTCAACGATGGTGGCCACCCCTTTCTTACTAAGCCACTTGATCCCTCTGCTCCACACATCACAGCAACGTTGAATGTGTGAGTGGAGGGGTGTGGCAAGTATATTGGGGAAAGCAAACTCAAAGGGCAGTCTACGAAGAAGGACATGAAGAAAGCGTGGAGTGAAGAACTGATAGCGAGAACTGACTAGCATGGACCAACCAAAACTATTACTGAGAACTATGGCACTACTTGGCCTATCAACACATAGTAGAGCTGGGAAGAAGAAGTAAGGACCAAGGTCTGGGCTGGGTGAGCCTTCGGGTGCCATGTTTGTATCAACTTGGGAGAGGTCAACTACCTGACATAACTCAAAGTGAATCATAAACTGAGTTATCATATCAATATTATACTCGGGAATCATCTTCTCAAGTACTGCTCTGGGAATTATCCCAGTATTGCTAGCTATGTGGGCATATTCCTTAAGAGAGGAATCTGCAAACAAAACTCCGTTGACCCTCTTTAAAATGGTCTCTTTGTGAAGGACTATCCAGCTACTCAAGTGGTCTAGAGATGGAATATATATAATCAAACCCTTTTCTGATAAGGTCCATAAGCATGAGATTATATTAGAGATATCAGGGTCAATGAGTTCATCCTTATCAGCCTTTAGATGTTCAAGAAAGTCAGAGAGGGTTATGGCATCAATACCAGGAGGTAGCTTCTCTTTGAAGAAGGCAAGCATCCTGTGACACATCCAGGAGATTGAAGGACACATATTTATAACTTCTTTGTTCATTTCATGCAACAGGCTCATGAACTGATCCATCTCACTGCTGTACATCTTTGTAGGGTTCAGGGAAACCACCTTCACTAGCTTTTGATGAACGATGGCTACCATAGCAACCGACTGTAGATGGCTCAGTTTTCTGGCCCTCTCCTGAAGTGTTAGCAGATCGGAGTGTGTACCCACTACTATGACTGATGATTTTTGGCGATAGTTGTGGCACACACCATCCATCGTTGTAGACCAGTAGTGGAGCTCCTTGGTGATGCACTCAGAGCCCTTCCTCAGGTCATGCAGGAGGATAAAGATGGCTGGACCGTTGAGAGTAATGGCCTCCAGACATGCTGAGTGGCTGGAGAAGTATTGATGATGTCCTGCCAGGTCGTAGATAACCATATTGCTATAGGGACTGTCGACTTGATGTGGAATGATCCCAGCAGTAAATGGTTCTACGATATCTTGCCGTCCAAAGAAACGCTAAATGATAAATATGTAGAATTTATCCCCATGTGGTGATGGCGACATTTTAATTATACTGAGTAATTAAACCACCAAGTGGTCCATCCATTCCACCACATGACAGACACTGAGAGTTAATATTCCCCATAAAAGTACCACAATCTGAAATTGTGTTTTCTCACCTTGGCAAGACGATTTGCTGTTGGCTTTGAAAGATTGATGATGGCCTTCGATACGATCAACAAACACACAAAGAAGTCATACAATTGTTATAGATTTTACAGGCCCAGCACATTGCAATGAGAGCTGTTCTAGTCAATGGGATGTGGTATTGACTACTTTACACTAGCAGGTGGAGGTGGGCGACTGAAGCTTATGATACACTAATAGATGAAACATGCAGTATTATGTAGGTGCCCTTTGAGTTGAAATGATGACACAGCAGTATGTAACCATGACAAATGTAAGGTGAAATGAAGTCCCAAACATCCCACTGGCTCACCTGAGTCAATGTACTCTTCCCAGCACCAAAGTTTCCAAATAACACAACTTTTCCATATGAATGAGCTGGATAGTCACTGCATGTTTTTATCACCTTGTTGAACAACCCAAGGGATTTGTACCCGGCCTCCATCATAGCTGTACGTCCACTATTGTTCTTGATATTCATGTCAATACCAGGAGCATACAGAAGTGCTCTTACACAGTCGACTTGATCCTTCCTAGCAGCCAGATGTAACGCAGAATTATTATCCTGTTGGATTGAACAATGATTTGTTAAAATCCCTCCACACTCCCTCCCAATGCTCCCCTCCACCACTCCCTCCCAATGCTCCCCTCCACCACTCCCTCCCAATGCTCCCCTCCACACTCCTACCAATGCTCCCTCCACCACTCCCTCCCAATGCTCCCCTCCACACCCCCTACCATTGCTCCCCTCCATACTCCCTCCCAATGCTCCCCTCCACCACTCCCTCCCAATGCTCCCCTCCACCACTCCCTCCCAATGCTCCCCTCCACAGTCCCTCGCAGTGCTCCCCTCCACACTCCCTCCCAATGCTCCCCTCCACACTCCCTCCCAATGCTTCCCTCCATCACTCCCTCCCCCTCCATATACTTTGCTCCCCCTCTTTATCCACATCTCCCTCTACACATTGTGGATTATAACACTTTTGCCGTTAAGAGCAATGTCACATGTATCATTGGCCAACTCAGTTTACAAAAATAATGTGCTCTACAGATAGAAAGAAAAATCACAACTACACTGAATATTCTACCTTCCATAGAGACAATAGTGGATGTGATTTGCACAATCTCATCACTCAACTATATTGCAGGTATGTCAGTACATGTAGGAAGACTCTCTAAGTGCTAGAAGAGGACTAACGTCTTACACTACTGATAACATCAATGCTTGCTTCTAATGATCTTGTCTCTTGCAGCAGCATAAGTTAATGTGACAAGGTACTACATATACATTAGGTTTGGCATTGAACCCAAGGTCCTGAGCAATGAAGGTGGTACTTATTTACTGATCCCTGCCTGTCTCAATAGAGTATAAAAATGTCCCATGGAGGGCAGTGGCGTAGTGTGAGTGTTGAGCGCCCGGGGACATAATGCACTAATGGCGCCCGGGGGGGGGGGGGGGGGGGGGGGGGGAGGGTGCTGTTGGCTTCTGGCCTGGGCCTGATGGGGGGGTTGGGGGGTACCTAGCGGAAAAGAGGGAAGGGGAGGAGCCTTATATTATATGATGAATGGGTTTGCAACTGCCTCCCCTGTATCTGCCCATGCATTCGTCAGTTCTTGTTGAAGCGATAATTAATTATCTCTCATCTATTTTGGCGCCCCTAAACCACTGCGCCCGGGGACATATGTCCCCCCTGCCCCCCCCCCCCCCCCCTACCACCTCGCTACGTCACTGATGGAGGGGATAGATACAGGCCCAAGGGCTGGCATAGGCCATGCTAACATGTACATGAGCATTATTCCTCAAGGCTAGGCAATAACACCCAATAATTGTGTTGGATAATGAAAATCACACTGATTTGATCAAAAACCACACTCACCCTATCCTGCTGGTTGATCCTGGCACCCCTATCCAACAGCACCTTCACACATTTAACGTGTCCCCCGCCTGATGCCAGCATCAGTGGGGTCCTTCCATCCTGCATGTAAAGATAACTACTGATTAGAAATTATCCTTGCATTCATTACAATGACCACGAACATGCAATGACACAATGACACAAACAGATCAGACACACGTCTTACATCGTCAGTAGCATCAATGTTTGCTTCTTGATCAAGAAGCTTAGTGATCTCGTCTATCCTGCCATCTCTCGCAGCGATTAATAATTTATATTCAGAACTCTGTGGTGATTGAGGCAAACGATTAACACAATGGGTTAGGGCCGTCATTATCTCTGGGCCGTCCTTACTGACACAGCATCATCACGCACAGACTCCCTACTCACACATACAGCGCATGCACGGAACAGATTAATACGTTCGCGCTTAAAATCCATGAAACCGTGCAATTATCTGTCTACGTTAACGCAGTCGACGCACTACCTTGTTCGACAACGCCATATATAATTTTTCCAAATGTCAACATGCGCACGTGATTACGTCCACTATACCTAACGTACTAGTAGTCACATGCGCATAATAATAATTTGGCAAACGGTATACAGTACGTATATGCTAAGCACAAATGGGACAGTGTCCAGCAGAATCACCCATCTGGATATTTTTTTCAAGTTTTCAAATTTTTTGATTTTCCTTGAACACCCATGAGCTTCTGTCAAATGGTCCTTACGCATCCTAAATCGGACTATCCATCACAAAGTTATTAGGCACTGAATTTATAATTACCATACATTTCAATGCGAGCGTTACTTTTCTTTTGCTTGTTCTGGAAATTTTGAAAAAGTACCATAAGGGTGATTTAGTTGGACACTGTCCCAAATATTATTGGATTTATAATACACTTTGGACAACTATTAAATGGATATGGAGTGCTCTTATATAGAGCTCTGTGCTGCTGCACGCAAAGTCGCAAATGTAACGTTGTTAATTAAAACTCGGAACTACTCCAAGCCACACCCAGCGGGATGACAACACCAGACATATGCTTTTCTCCTCCCACCACCAGAAAGGTAGCTATCAAGCCATTGTACCAGTATAGATAGCAGGCTGTCCCTGTAAGCCAGCAGCGTAAGTGTGGGCTGATGGCTGGAAGGTGATGGCCAACATCAGAAGACATGACTGCCATATGACACACATGAGTGTACTGAAGAGGATACCTTTGGTATGCAGTTATAGATGTTGTGTATAAGTCACATGAAGACTCTACAATTTGTGTAATATATCAGTCGTGTTACTGTATGTCTGCAAAACACCTTCCATGCATGCACACAATCTGTACTGATAAGTGACAAAGGGCTTCCTTATGAAGTGCCTGAGAGTGTACATGTATGTTGTTGTTTTTCCAGTGCAAAAATGATTATTAAAAATCCTTCCACTAATCAGGAGGGTTCTCCCCTTCCATCTTTGCCTTCTGTTCCTCTTCAACTTTCTTCATTTTGGCCACAATCCCTTAGAGACAAGAGGAGGCTAGTGAGGTGAGGTCCTCCATGTAAGGACTTACCTTTGGCAGGGTTGAACACCCCTCCAGTCTGCTGGCCACAGGCAGCACATCTTGTGAACTGCTTGAACTGATCCCGTACACATACCTCACAGAAGTAGTGCTTACATCTGGGGAGGAGGGGGGACCAGCTGAGGAGGAGGAGGGATCAGATGGGAGGAGGGGGGCCAGATGGGGGGAGGCATATCATCACTTGATCACCTGATTGTACGCACTTTCCCAAAAGTGCTTATTCATATGAAGGGAAAAACATATGAGGGTGCCAAAAATGGGTGTATGATTATATGATGTGGATCATAGATATTCAGTTGCAAAGCATCATTTTGGGGAGATGTGCAGGTGTACAAACACATAAATGTATTTGTACTCTGATGGACATGTATTACCATGTATAATAACATGCTGTAAGGTTGAGGAGAACCAGGTAGCCTTAGGGTCCTAAGGACTTTAGTGGAGAACATGTCCCTCCTTTCCCCATACATTGCTCAGGAATGACATTGAGCTGAATATTGGTGGTAATTCATGACATTGCATTGGCAGTTCCTCTAACTATGAACCAACATGTTCGCAATCACATGCACACACACACACACACACACACACACACACACACACACACACACATATACATAGTGGTTCCTGAGTGGCCAGTGTGATACAATGTGTAATGGAGAGGTGCTGTATGGTGATGGAAGTAGAGGCAAAGGGGCAGTGCGGGAATTAACGGCCGGCCCCACGGTCATTTTGCTAAAATGGCCATACAATATTGTCCGTGATCGGCCATTTGACCGATTATTTATTCCGCTATCGTACACGAGTGTATATTTATTCCCCCACTGATACGGATACTGAACTTTTCATCGCACACTGGTGCACTGATGACACACACACGTGCTACCATTTAGGTCCTATTAGCGTGTGTATGTACAATTGTACACTATACAAAAGTGGCCAACCAAATCCTGAAATGGGCCAGCCTAATCATACAAATGTCATGAATTAAGTCTCGCACTGGGGGGGGCGTTAATTGGGTTGCATGTTAAAGGCAAGATCATGGAGTGAGGGTACCAAGAAATCATCAGAGATTACCTGACACTCTTAATCAGGATGCCATTTTAAACACATGACCACAACCCTTACTGGTGGTTAACCAAAAGGGGCTACATGTACATGTAGGGCTACTATGAATACCATCAGCCTATGGCTGAGTTTACATTGTATCATAAGGTTCACCATACATGTACAAGAAATCACAAGAAGTAAAAAATGACATCCTCACCAGTGCAATTAACTGGAGCATGATGGCAAACACATTTGCTTGTTATATGAACTGACCCCTCCCTCCTCCCCTCCCCCCCACCTTGCTCTTCAGCTCCACACCAGGGTTAGCTGATTATATTCACTCTCTGTACTGTATAACCATATAACTAGGGGAATTCATGGCTTCATCTGGCATCCTTACTTCCTTGTGGCAGCCCTTAAATATTGAGGATTTTAATTCCCATACATGAAGATGGAAGTACTAAACTGCCACATCCTACATGTAGGATGAAAAAAAACTAATACTATAATTTCCAATGTACATCCGTACGGCCACGTAACTTATTTATATACTCGGCCTAGCGCCTATTGGTTGCTAGGTATGCATTACCTAGCAACCAATAGGAATGACCACCTCCCAACTAAAGTACATAGCAACTCGTCCTTAGCGACCATGTTTTGTGCCACAAACCTACATACCTGTACAGGTAATAATGTCATCACATGCAGAAAGAATAAATGCAACGCCATTGTGGTTCACTCTCAAGTCTCATAGTACATGCCAAGAACATGTAGTTACTATCTGACAACAATAATTCCATGAAGTACGGTTCTGGTACATAAAACAAAAACGAAACTGCTCATTTTTGACTTCTAGTTCAATTGCTATAATAAGCTAAACAATCCATAGTCGGGGTCAAATCCTATATGGAAGTTTCGCTAGAAACTTCCGATAGATTATCTAACTGATCTACTGTACATGTATGAACATGCATCTTGATTTTGAGGGGTTTTCTTATCTAGATTGGCTTGAATATAATTCCACCACCTACAATGCATTACGAGATGACATGGGAGTAATAAGATACAACAACAAAGGACCATGAGCTAAGCCTACCACCATGTCCTAGTCAGTTATTTGAGCGTTCAATATAACCACACCCATGCACACACACACATACACACACACATTGTACCTAGTGACAATAGGTTTTTGAAATGCTCTCTGCAGATGTACATGTAGCAGGCAAAACACTGTTGCTATAAATTCATTTTTTTCAAAATAATATTTGAAATAAAATCACCCTGTGATTTTTCAAGGTACAAACTAGTAATACCATAAAAGCAGACTTTGAAAGCAATGATCAAGTTGTGTTCCATAATCAGCCAACTGCAGGATAACTTGACTACTATACAATCTTGTAACCCAATGCGGGGGAGCATTATAGTCTGGGGACTCGACTGATCACATCCTAGCATGTGTGGCTACTACCATATAGGGAAAATACAGCAAGTGTGAGAGGGAAAGATGTGCTGTAGAGTGCAGTGACAATCCTGTGACAATGGCAGCCACCTCACAAGTGATTGCAGAAATATACATACAACAACAAAGGACCATGAGCTAAACCAACCACCATGTCCTAGTCAGGGACGTACCCAGAGGGGGTTTGCAACCTAGGAAACTCGTAAAATTGCTAGTAAAATACGAACCCCCTCTGCTAGTTAGTTAGAGTGTTTAATATAACCACACACACACACACACACACACACACACACACACACACACACACACACACACGCACGCACACACGCACACACACACACACACACACACACTGTACCTAGTGACCACAGGGTTCTTGAAATGCTCTGTAGCAGGCAATAGGTAGGTTTTTTCACTGCTACTGCTCACCTCATATCTGGTCAGGTGACATTGCCATGGATCATGTGACCATCCCATGACTTGCCATCACCTTCTTTTCCATATTTGTTCTGCTCATACTCCCAATCCAGCTGCCAACCACTCTTGTAGTCACCTCTGTCGTGAAGGAACTTGCAGCTGTCTGCATGCAAGACATGAAAGCATTGTGACTCACACATCACATGACTGTCACGTGATAACTACAGCATTGTTGAATTGGTGACTAAACCTCACTGATCATCATATTGTGACTCCCAGTGAACATTTCAACTGGAATGCGATGCAAAGTTTACATTATTGTTGGGTCATATCAGATCAGATGAGGACATACTGCAAAGGTTGGGAGATTGTTAAGACACTTGGTCATAGGTACCCTTACTAAAGATATACTACACACACATACTGCAAAGGTATTTCTTTTTCTTCTCATTCAACACACATACACACACACACACACACACACACACACACACACACATCACCTACCTCCAAACCCAGAGTAGCCAGTCTCCTTGTAATCGTTACAGATATCAGGTTGGTAATCCCAACGTACAGTGGACCTGAGGTATAGGGGTGCCCTAAGGGAACCCTTCCTGGGGAGGAGGGAGGGAGGGAGAGAGGGAGGAGGTGGAAATATACAACCACCAAACATTGCAAAACAGCTCTGACTACAGGTACTTAGGTACATGTAGCTAGGTAACATGCCCCATCACTGGTACTTAGGTACATGTAGCTAGGTAACATGCCCCATCACTGGTACTTAGGTACATGTAGCTAGGTAATATGTCCCATCACTGGTACTTAGGTACATGTAGCTAGGTAACATGCCCCATCACTGGTACTTAGGTACATGTAGCTAGGTAACATGCCCCATCACTGGTACTTAGGTACATGTAGCTAGGTAACATGTCCCATCACTGGTACTTAGGTACATGTAGCTAGGTAACATGTCCCATCACTGGTACTTAGGTACATGTAGCTAGGTAACATGTCCCATCACTGGTACTTAGGTACATGTAGCTAGGTAACATGTCCCATCACTGGTACTTAGGTACATGTAGCTAGGTAACATGCCCCATCACTGGTACTTAGGTACATGTAGCTAGGTAACATGCCCCATCACTGGTACTTAGGTACATGTAGCTAGGTAACATGTCCCATCACTGGTACTTAGGTACATGTAGCTAGGTAACATGTCCCATCACTGGTACTTAGGTACATGTAGCTAGGTAACATGTCCCACCACTGGTACTTAGGTACATGTAGCTAGGTAACATGTCCCATCACTGGTACTTAGGTACATGTAGCTAGGTAACATGTCCCATCACTGGTACTTAGGTACATGTAGCTAGGTAACATGTCCCATCACTGGTACTTAGGTACATGTAGCTAGGTAACATGTCCCATCACTGGTACTTAGGTACATGTAGCTAGGTAACATGTCCCATCACTGGTACTTAGGTACATGCAGCTAGGTAACATGTCCCATCACTGGTACTTAGGTACATGTAGCTAGGTAACATGTCCCATCACTGGTACTTAGGTACATGTAGCTAGGTAACATGTCCCATCACTGGTACTTAGGTACATGCAGCTAGGTAACATGTCCCATCACTGGTACTTAGGTACATGTAGCTAGGTAACATGTCCCATCACTGGTACTTAGGTACATGTAGCTAGGTAACATGTCCCATCACTGGTACTTAGGTACATGTAGCTAGGTAACATGTCCCATCACTGGTACTTAGGTACATGCAGCTAGGTAACATGTCCCATCACTGGTACTTAGGTACATGTAGCTAGGTAACATGTCCCATCACTGGTACTTAGGTACATGTAGCTAGGTAACATGTCCCATCACTGGTACTTAGGTACATGTAGCTAGGTAACATGTCCCATCACTGGTACTTAGGTACATGTAGCTAGGTAACATGTCCCATCACTGGTACTTAGGTACATGTAGCTAGGTAACATGCCCCATCACTGGTAATTCCCCACTACAGTTAGCTCACCTCCTCCCTAGGGTACTGACCACACCCACCTGCTAGCAGCACTCCCCTGTGAGGTCTCCTTTCCCTCAATGTACTTGGTGTAGTTATTCTGTCCTCTGTATATGTTGTCCTCCTTCCCTTTTAGCTCCTGCAGTGGGTGGAGCATGTTACCATAGCTACATAATGTATATAGTGCCATCATGAACAAAACTACACCATTGTATCCAAATAATGCACCCTCAAGTATAGACAGACATCACCTCAAGAGGTTACATAGCACTCTAAATGCTTCAAACACAAGGTTACCACTAGTGCCCAGAACTTGTTTAAATATTACTACTAGTGCCCAGACCTGGTTTAAAGGTCACCACAAGTGCCCAGACCTAGGCTAAATGATACCACTAGTGCCCAGACCTGATTCAAAGGTTATCACGAGTGCCCAGACCTGTTTCAACTTCAGAGCCTTCTCCATGACAGCACGCTGGTCCCTGTCCTGTTCTGTCTCTGTCTCCAAGGTGAGGGTAGCCCCCATGTCTGAGAGGCCTGCAGGCTCCGCCTTCCTCTCTGACTGGTACATGTGGGTGACCTTGCTGAGTCTGTCCTCATCCTCCTCACTGTTCTGGGCCTGCTCTGGGGGAGGAGGGAGGGAGGGGGATAAGAGGAGGGTGGGAAAGGAGGGTAGGATGTGTGTGATGCAGGGGAGGAGGATGTTGAAGGAAGCATGTTAAAATACTAAATATTCTGTACCACAAAATACCAGCACTGCATTTGTATGGAATGATCTTTGACATTGTACATGTGTACACCAAGAACAGCTGTGAATAGTAATGTACTATGGTGGTTGAGCTTATAACTGAATGTCAAATGTGTGATTTGGTTTACACTGCCAGGGAAAAAAATTCTATGCAATATCGATATCACCACTCACACACCCTCCCTGGCACACCACTCACACTCTCCCTGGCTCACCACTCACACACCCTCCCTGGCTCACCACTCACACATCCTCCCTGGCTCACCACCCACACACCCTCCCTGGCTCACCACTCACACACCCTCCCTGGCTCACCACTCACACACCCTCCCAGGCTCACCACTCACACACCCTCCCTGGCTCACCACCCACACACCCTCCCTGGCTTACCACTCACACACCATCCCTGGCTCACCCTCCAATGATTATGATGATGAGGTTACAGTGGTAAAGGAAAGGAAAATGGTACCTATGGGAATGTCTCTATGCAGCTTATGAGTGAAGGTAGGAAAAAACCTAAGTGCCTTCATCAGTTTTAAGGGATGGTTTAAATATCCTGACTGCCACTCCCTCCCCTTGTTTGTAACTTCCTCTGCCCACAACTCCACCAGTTTTACTTTGATCAAACGCATTACAGTGGTGTTGACAAATAGTCCTTTATCTTATCCCCTCCTCTCTCACCTGAACTGGACCTCCCTGGCCTTGGTGAGGGTCTGGATGGTCTGTGTCTGCTGTGATGACCTCAGGTACACCTTAGCCAGCAGGAGGAGGTACTTGGTGTTCTCCATCAGCTGGGAGAGCTCTGAACAGAGAGGGGGCACCATCACACCCTTACACCTCCCCACACTCACCAGCCTCCTGTGAGAGATGCCCCAGGGCTGCCACCAGTGTCTTCTCAGCTTTGTCACACTGCCTCAGCTTGATGTAGAGCTCCACCAGGTCACAGCCAAGGAAACGTTGGCTCTCCTCCTTCAGGGCTGCCTCGTAGTAGGTGATGGCCTGGGGAGGAGGTATACTAATCACGTGAGCATGGGAGGGGGAGGAGATGTGACATCACACCTTATTGTAGTTGTGGGTGTTGACGAGTGCCTGGCCTATCTTGGTGGCCAGTATGGCATCACCAGGGTTTTGCTTCAGGCCAGCCTCGTAGATCTCCATGGCGAGGTCAACCTGTTTGAAGGAGGGCGGCATTATTTGGGATAGTGTTCAGGAATGTACATCACAGCCATTTGTGGAAATGTGTATGAGTGGAGGTGTGTATGGTGAGTGGAGGTGTGTATGAGTGGATGTGTGTATGATGAGTGGAGGTGTGTATGAGTGGAGGTGTGTATGAGTGGAGGTGTGCATATTTCTACACTGAAGCTATCTTAACATCAGAGGTACTATATTAATGGTTCCTCCTCCTCCCACTGTCCCTGTACCCTCCCCTCCCCACACACCTCCCCAACGTTCATGTAGGCCTCCCCCAGGAGGAGGGAGGTGGTGGACCCGGGGAGACGTGAGGCCAGCTCCCTGTAGCAGGCCAGGTACATGTCTTTGTCCTTGTGCTGGTGGAGGTGTATGTTGGCTATTCTCTCCCGGGCCTGGATGTAGTATGGCTTCTCCTCAGAGATGGTCTTGAGCACACCAAGGGCTTCCTCCACATCTCCAGCGACCAATAGGAGATCAGCGTTTGCTATCTGGACCCTACATGGATGGGGAGGAGGCAATGGACCCTCTTTGGAATGGCTCAGTAGACATGTTACTACCTAACTTCTTCTGCACTGCCTTTGAACTCAGTCATGGCTTCTTGCATCACCTTAACTGCATCTGCCTGGTGTGTGTGTGTGTGTGTGTGTGTGTGTGTGTGTGTGTGTGTGTGTGTGTGTGTACATCATATAATATTATATTAGCGAATGAACTTAACGGACCACATAGCAGAAAACTTCCTACCAGTAAATCAAGCCTTAACATGGAGCAATTATATTGACAGAGTGAACTTAATGGACCACATAGTATGAAAATGGAGGGCTAGGAAATCAAAACTACACTACACAGCCATACCTGCTGACCCATCTTGGTATAGGCAGAGGCCAACTCCAGGTACACATCCAACCTCTCCCCAACAGACAGCGGAGGTAGGAGAGGGGAGGAGGAGGAGGAGGAGGAGAGGAAGGAGGACTGTTTCTTTGATGAGGATGACGTGAGGAGAGACATGGCCATCTTGAGTGAGGCCACAGCTTGCTCCATGTTGTCCTGTGCCCTCATCACTCTGGCCCTCACCAGGTGGTACAGGGGGAAGGACTGGACCTCAAAATGGCGGCTGAGGGCCTGCTCCAGGGACTGCATGCTCAGCTTGGGGTTCCCCTGATGGAGGTTGATCTGGGCCATCATCAGGAGGGAGGGGGTGGAGTCTGGGGCGCGGTCAAGGCACCGTTGGAGGAGCTTGTGGGCAGTCTCTGCCTGACCTAGTGATCAACATTAGCAAAGTAACCAATTTATTCAAGACCCACTTATTCAAGATATGAGTGTTCATCTATTTAATAATAATCAAAATTCCAGGTCATAAGCCCCCCCCCCCCCCCCCCCCTCACCAATAGTAAGAATAAAAAATTGACTCATGTTTAAATGATTGTATCTCCATAACGGATACACTTTGCAAAGGTTTAAAAAAACTACTGTACATGTTAATTGATCTTGAAAAAAGGTACAATGTACTCATGGTTATGGAAATACGCACATTTAAGCATCACTCCTTTTTTATTCGTTGGGGTAGAGGGAGGGAGGGAGGGAGGGGGAGGAGGCTCATAAGTACATACCCTTACCTGTACATGATCTTGAAAAACGGTACACAGAAATGTTCATGGTTATGGATTTAAACACCACCCCCTTTATTGTTGGGGGTAGAGGGAGGGGGGCAGGGGGTGGCAGCTCATAAGTACAGTACTAATTCAAGACAACAAAACACTGGGCAACATATCAGTTTGAGTGAGTACATCCATCTGCTATGGGTCATTAGGCCAGAACTAGTGTGGTAGCATGTTAGTACTTCCTTATATGGTAAGATACAGTTGTGTGATGCACACATGAGTGGTAGTATTACTGAACCATACGAATAGCTACACCTAACGAAAGGGGAAACCAGTTAGTTATCCTTGGTGATCACATGAGGTCACATGAACAAAGTGTTTGTACACTGCTGTCACATGATCTGATGTCACCTGACCTGATAGAAACTTGACCCTGGACATCAGGTATAAGGCTTCCATCATCCCAGGAACACTCTTTGTCAGCGGATCCAAGATGGCCGCAGCCTTCAGTAGGATGGGCGGAGCTTGGGAGGAGCTAGTGGTAGGCTGAGTAGTGCATGTGTGCTCTAGGTGAGGCCAGTGTGGTGGGTACACGTGTGCTGACCTCATGTGTGCTCTAGGTGAGGCCAGTGTGGTGGGTACACATGTGCTGACCTCATTGGGAGCATAGTTGAGGAGGAGGGAGATGACATCAAGAAGGAATGCAGGGTTGAGGACATAGAAGTACTTTGGACTCATGGGGCATCCCTGGGTGAAGGGGGAGGGAGAGGGAGGGGAGGAGAGAGAGAGAGAGAGAGAGAGAGAGAGAGAGAGAGAGAGAGAGAGAGAGAGAAAGAGAGAGAGGGAGAGAGATAGATAGAGAGAGAGAGAGAGAGAGAGAGAGAGAGAGAGAGAGAGAGAGAGAGAGAGAGAGAGAGATTGGAGATTAGGTTGAACGTTGGCTACCCCATCATTACCATGACAACGTACCTTGATACTCCCAAAGTGGACCTCCACCACCTCCTCCAGTGCCTTCATGACATCACCATGGGGCTGTCCCTTCTTGTGTACCAGGAGGGCAGTGAGGAAGAGGAGGTTGGCCTGCTTTCCAA
Source organism: Eunapius fragilis (assembly GCA_963681505.1). Classification (NCBI taxonomy): domain Eukaryota; kingdom Metazoa; phylum Porifera; class Demospongiae; order Spongillida; family Spongillidae; genus Eunapius; species Eunapius fragilis. The sequence continues at coordinate 16,659,027 of OY811972.1, read as the reverse complement.
TGGAGGACTGCACCTCCCTCAGGAAGTCCAGCTGTTGCTCCGCCTCCCCCAGCTGCCCCTCCAGTATCTGACAGTGGATGATGCCTGCCAGGGCTGGGACACTGGTCTCATCCAGGTTGAAGGCCTTCTTGTAGGTCTGAAGGGCCTCCTTCACTTGGGACCTGAGGAGCTGCTGGTAGGCTAGCTGTGTGTGTGTGTGTGTGTGTGTGTGTGTGTGTTGTGTATTGTAAATATGGATATAGTAGTACCAATCTAAATAATGCCCACTCTCATTCATATACCTCTGTAATATAAGCAGGGTTAAATGGAGCAAGGGAAATAGCCCTCTCCACAAACATGGTGGTCTGTTGAAGGACAAGACCATTGCCTCCAGCCTATGGGAGGAGGGAGAGAGGGAAGGGAGGAGAGAGTAGAGAGGGAGGGAGGAGGTTCTAAACATGTCCTCCATACCGGGGTATGCACAAAGGACCCACCAATCTGGCATAGGGCAGACACATCTCATAATAAAGGGCGTGGTTCTTGGGCTCAAAGCGGTCGATGAGGAGGAGCAGGTGGGCAAGCCTGTTGGCAGCCTCATCCCTGGACCCCTCCTTGGCCAGCAGCTCCAGGATGAGGAGGGAGGTGGCCTCCACACCTCCCTGCTCCTGCTGCAGGGTGAGGCAGCGCTGGGAGGTCTCCACTGCCTGCTCCCAGTCCTGCAGGGCCAACTGGACCTTCATCTTGTCCAGCAGGGCGGGCACAGAGCCAGGGTAGGAGGCCACAGCTTGGTTGAGGAGGTCCAGGGCGTGGCTGAAGTTGTGACGTGAGAGGTAGTACCTGGCCTGTGGGGGGAGGGGCCAGGGGTGTAGTGTAAGAATGATGTGGTGTATGAATGTGTGTGTGTGTTGTGTGTGTGTGAGAGAGTATATATGAGGGGTAAACTGCACACATACGCACACACACACACACACACACACACACACACACACACACACACACACACACACACACACACACACACACACACCTTGCCCAACATGGCATCCAATGGTTTAGGTTGCTCAGTTCTGTTAGGTGGAAGAGAAGCTCCATAACATAACATAAGCCACACCCACTCCCCACCCACTCACCCTGCCAACACTTCATCAAAGTACTTCACTGATTTCTTCACAAATGTATCTCTGTTGCAAGTCAGGTCTATCCAGCCTTGGAGGGTAAGCCCCTGTAATGATGAGGTTAATCACACTACATGGATGATGGGGAGCAGGTAACCAGACCTCTTTGGAGGCAGGAGACATCTTGAGCATACGACTGACATACTCTCTGGCTTTGTCGTGTTTCCCTGTCAGCCATAAGAACATCCCTGCATAGTAGAGGGACTGGGGAGGAGGGAGGGGAGGAGGGGGGAAGAGGTAAAGAGGGAGGGGAGAGGAGAGATGGGAGGGGCAATGGGGTGGACGGGGGGGAGAGGGAGGGGAGAGTGAGAAGAGGCAAGACAAAGACAAACATACATGATGGCCGACCATCATCTCCAGCCATCTCACCTTCTCTCCACAGGTAGTCCTTTCTGATCGAATTTTGCCTTCTAGCTGTTGGATTGCTTCGCGATCTGCATCACCATGGTGATGGTGGTGGGCGTGGTGAGGTGTAGTACCGAAGCTCACCTACTGTCTTGCACTTTTTGTGGGCGTGGATCATCAGCATGGAGGAACACAGGACCATGTCTCTGTTGTCTGCAATGTTCTCTAACTCTCTGATCCCTTCTGACGTGCGGTCTGTACGTGGACGGGACGGAGTTCAATCACCGTATTAGTGGGGTTGGCCCTGTCATTACCTTCCATTACGATGCCGTACGCCTTCCAGAACAGCAGTGCTGGGTCAGAGCCGTAGGTCTTAAGGAGCTCCATGACAACCGTCTGCACGTGGCGGTAGTACCCTTCCCGTGCGTAGTACAGAACCGAAGCCTACGTACGGGATAAATAGACTTCGTTTAATTTCAAAGCCTATTAGCGCTAGCCGTATTAAGGTTACAACCGAAACAGTTGCTTTACTTAGGTTGCTCACCATAGCTTTGTTGGATTCGGCCATTTCGCTAGCCGTCAAATGGTTACCATAGTAACGCTGTTAACGCATGCGCACTATTTACTGTTTAGAATATGAAGCACCATTGCCTTCAACAAAGTATTTGTTTCTTCACGCAGAGTGCAAACCGGTAGGCGATGACCACGCCCATCTATCGGCATGGCACGTACAAACTGGTGCACGTATGTAATCTCTATATTGTATAGTCATAATAAATGGTTTAAGCTACAACCTTCATGTCCAAGCCAGATGTATATGGGGCAGTGCAAGAGAAATTCGGGCTTATGTAGGATTTTGAGAAAATTCCAAGACAACGAAAAGAAAGTAATGCTTACCATTGAAATGTATGGCTAATTAAAAATTCAGCGCTTTGTAGCTCTATGATACACTATCCAATTTTGGATGCGTAAGAATTGTAGAGAGCGCTATCCTGTATCCAAAAACTGTTAAATTTGAAAACTTGAAAAAAATTCCTAAAGCCCAATTTTCTCTTGCACTGCCCCATATGTATAATAATTGATTGATGAAGTGCACAGTCATATTAATACATATCAGTCATGCAACTAGATTACATAAACACAGTCATGTCATTAACTTTTTAAATATAAAGGTAAACTATACTTAATATGCTCCTCTGCTACCCCCCTTGTTTTGTTGCTATCTTCCTCGCCAATGCTGGGTTATTGCCTCCACCAGGCCTGTGTACAGCTTTACACAACATTCTCCAAGATGGCTGACCAAACCTTTGGGTATCATAGCATTGTTTCAACCAAGCAAGAAGGACATCTTGGAGACATTCATTTGGGTCTGTATGGTTCTTTGAGGATATGGTATCCAACTCTGCAGGTTTAATCCTCAGGGCTGTTCCCAGGGACTTCCATCTTGCTGCTATATCCTGCACTGCATCCAGTACATCTATAAGGTCATCCTCACCTGGGCCAAGGGGTGTGGTTTGTAAGACACAACACTACATGATGTGCTCAACATACCAAGAGGGTCCCCAGACACACTTGAGAAATCATTACCTGTACTTGGTACTGTATTACCTCTAACCCCATGTCCTCCAGTTCCTCTACTCTGTCCATCTGAAAGTAATCTCTCCATTACTCTATCCAAACAACGTTATCTTAACAGAAATAGTTATTGCAAGAAATTTACTTGTAATTGTCTGAAATTGTGATCCCAACCCTTCACTTAAACTGATGCACTTATGGAACAGATGAATATGCTCAACACATACATTACACCAGTTATGGACAACATTATTATCATCCACCACTGATCTACGTTGTAAGTGGATAATTGCACTTTGATTACACATTTTTAAAAAGACCATTTAACAGATACTAGCTGTATTGAGGCTGAAACTAAAACATTACTTTATGTTGCACTTTAATTGCTGGATTTGGCCATTTTGCTGAATAATGTTCATAGCAACACTCTACCCCTTAGTACCCATGCACATCACTGGCATGTTCGACTGTTACAAGTCCAATTGCCATAATCACCAACGTGCATGTTTCTCTGTGCCCGCAAAGACTGTAGGTGATGGCCACGTCCATTTTTGGTATTATATACATATCAGTTCTGCAACAAATGGTACATTACACATGTCATTAACTATAAAGTACTAAAGGCAAACTATGCTTCTCAGCTATCTTCCTCGCCAATGCTGGGTTATTGCCTCCAACACGTTTGTGTACTACCTGGCACAACATCCTCCAAGATGGCTGACCAAATTTTTTGGTATCATAACGTTGTTGCAACCAAGCAAGAAGGACATCTTTGAGACATCCATATGGTTCTTTATTGTGCATTTTAGAAGTAACCTCCAATTCTGCAGGTTTAATCCTCAGGGCTGTTCTAAGGTACTCCCATCTTGCTGCTATATCCAGCACTGCCTCCAGTACATCTGCAGGGGTCATCCTCACCTGGGCCAAGGGGTGTGGTTTGTACTTGGCACGACATTACATGATGTGCTCAACATACCAAGAGGGTCACCAGACACACTTGAGAAATCATCACCTGTACTTGATACTGTATTACCTCCAACCCCATGTCATCCAGTGTCTTCTACCATCTGCAGTGATTCATAAATGCACGTTCAGTGTTCAGTGCTTGTAACATAAAGGTTATTGTGTAAATTTTGAGTAGCCATTAAGACTTCTGCATACAATTTTCAAAAATTGTATACTCTTGGCAGTATTTTTAGAAGCATTCACATGACATCAGAAATTATGGGAGATCTTGAATATCAAACGTAAAGAAAATGAGAAAGTTGAGAACTGAAGGCAAAGGTGGTGGAAAAAGAAGGGAAACAAGACTTTTGCGATAGGGAAAACCTATGCAAACTAAAAGAAGGTTTTATCTCATTTGACTTTCCAAACAACTTGTTCCCTTCTTTGCAAATTTAAACGAGCACCTACTCACATATATCTATATTGTGTACACTAATAGCCATAAGAGAATGGCTCCCCCTCACATGAGACCCTAGTTCACCACATGCTCCTTTAGCATACTGTCCCAACCTGTTCTACTGATGATGTATTAGAATTTGTGAAAACCTGCACCCTTCTTATAAACATACAACATGTTCTACAAATACATTTCACACACCATATTCAAGCCTTCTGGCAGTGATTGAAGTGCTGTACTCCCCATAATCCACTGTCTTGGCCCTCACATGTATGGTGTACTCAGTGTGTGGTCTTAGACCAGTCAGCTCAGTACTGGTAGTATTTCCAGCAATATCATGAGAAGGCATTCACTTTCACCATGTGGAGTGTAGCTGACTTGATAACCTCTGATGATACCATTTACATCATGAGGTGGCTTCCAAGATACAGTCATGGATGTAGCTTTGATATTGTCAACCTTCAGTCCAATTGGAGGAGAAGGAACTGGTGTGGGATAAAACTATTGCACTGGTCTACAATAAACTAGAAACTAGGAAGTAGATATTGGGAAGTGCAGGGGTTCTTGTGGTCCTCACCAGCTAGGAGGATGGGGGTGCACTACAAGAAGCTACCCCATCTGGGTCTGACATTTAACTTATTTTAATGTTGCCATGACGACCCGCTGTTCTTTTTTCCACATGCACTGATAACCATCCCAGCCTGCGTTATAGGGCAGATGAACCCAGTGCACTTAAAGGCCGGCATACACGATGTTGCATGCAACACTATGAATTTTTGTAAATTTCTTGTAAAATGTCAGTAAACTAATGTTTTACTGAAAATATGATTGCATTCATCACACAATCAACTTGTTGCTCAACAAAAGTTGACCCGTGTATGCTGGCCTTAAGGTGATATTCTAGATTAATTATGATTTTAAATGGCACGCGTACAAACAGTTGAAATGAATACAATGGTATCTCAGGACTCCCCACGCTACCCCCCTCCATTGTCAATCGCCACTGAGAAGCATAAACATTATCACAATGAGGTATCACATGCATGATGATCACACACAAATTGCTTCTTATTCATCATTGAAAGCAATCATATTGACTCACCATCTTCTAGTGTTCTGGCAGTTATTGGAGTGCTGTACTCCCCATAATCCACTGTCTTGGCCCTCACACATATGGTGTACTCAGTGTGTGGTCTTAGTCCAGTCAGCTCAGTACTGGTAGCATTTCCAGCAATATCATGAAAGCATTCACTTTCACCATGTGGAGTGTAGCTGACTTGATAACCTCTGATGATACCATTTACATCATGTGGTGGCTGCCAAGATATGGTCATGGATGTAGCATTGATATTGTCAGCCTTCAGTCCAATTGGAACTGGTGTGGGATAAAACTATTACACACTGGTCTACAATAAACTAGAATCAAGATAAACAATTAAACACATAGGCAGTAGCGGATATTAGGAAGGGGGTGGGGGGTTGGGTTTGGGGGTTCAAATAGAGTGGTAATGTAGTCCTCGCCAGCTTGGATGATGGGGGTGCACTGCAAGAAGCTCCCCCATCAGGGTCTGATATTTACATGATGACCTGTTATTATTGCCACATGCACTGATAACCATCCTAGACTGACTTATCAGCTGAAATGAATAATTACTCTCTCAATAGAAACAACTAAAAAAGGTGCAACCAAGCTTTGTGATCCAACTCATTTGATCATATCAACTATATATTATTGATAGCACAGAAGGCATAAAGAACACATTTTCGTCCATTTTAGATATAATATGACGATGTTTGCAATAGACAAAGTAGTTCATCCTTATTCAGACATCCTTCAACATCTTTCAGCATAGAAGCATCTAACTTTCCCTTTGTAAGCAGAGATTCATTGTAGTCTACGTAGTTCACATCAATAATAATTTTAGATATAGACTCAAATATTAGCTGGAAGTCAGTAATGACATAATCCTTTAGCTGAGGAATACCAGCATAATATAGCACTGTGCCTGCATAATCACGCAGAAATGTTAGGGCCGCCTCAAACGTATCATCTTCTATACCACATAATTGAGCTATTTTGCAACATTTAAATTTTTCAACCTTACGCAGGTGTTCAGATTTGGCATATGAGTGCAGAACAAAGTCAAATACAAGAAAAGGAGCTGGGATATCTTGAAGAGTTATATGAGATACTAACTTTTTAATTTCTGCTTTTACTTTTAGTATATCTTCTCTTTGAAAGTTGTGGATACCAATGATGAAATCTTTAATACTTTTTATTTTCATGGATTTATAAGGTTTTGATTCTCGCAGCCAGCCACGAAATGATGTGGCAATACTTCTAATTGTAGTCATCTTTAGGTCTTCAGAGCCCTCCAGTTTATCTTTGTGTGTGCCAACTAGTAAAATCGGAGGACTACCATCAAAAAATGAACATACACTGGAGAGAGCATGGAAAATGAACTCCTTAACCACATAACTGTCTTGCCATGAGTGCTCCTTTCCATCACTTGGTTGGTACAGGACTGGTTTAGGCTCTGTTAGACCATCTGTTAGCTTGAAGATTATAAGTGTTACCAAAGGACCACTGATTAGAAGAGGAAATATTTCTTGAAAGGTGGGTTGTCCACCTCGATCCATCAATAACTTGTAGAAGCATTGAATTGTTGAGGGAATGAAGAGCACTTAATACCTCTGACAATTGCCCTGTTTTAACTGCATCTAAAAACAACTGCTGAATGTCTACGTTTGAATTGGTTTGATCATTTTGCACTTCAGCTACATCAGATGAAGTACTGGTCATCTGATTGGTTTCCATGGTTTGCATTGAACTAGATGGTTTTGCTGCTTCAGATATGCCGGTAGCAGTGGTTGTAGTAGCAGTTTGTTGTACATGTGGCTTTTCTAAATCCAGATGCCCAGTTATAGCATTGGAAGTAGGCAATAATGAAACATTCTGGCTTATATCGTTGGATTGTGGTAATTCATTTTGCATGTTCTCATGTTTACATAGTTCACAGTCTAAGGAATACAGTAACATTTTAGCAATGTCATCTAATTCTTTGACAGTCCACCTCCATTCATTGTTTTCTTCATTCTGTGCTAAAATGCGCTCAATCAAAATAGGACTACCAATCTCTGCAATGGGTGTACTTGGTTCAGGAGTGCTAGATGTTCGTAGCATATCTTTAGTATTTCTAAGGAGTTGTTTACGAAGGGTGGTTTTTCCAGCTCTTGGGTTTCCATAGAAAATAAGCTTTCCAATCTTGAAATCATGAAACGAAATATCTTTGTAGTCAGCCAAGATGCTTGACAACTTTTGAGCTAAAATATCTGCAAACGACAGGAACAGAGATTATCTAGTAAACACGTTGATAACCAATCAAAGGATACCTGATACAAATGCACTTAATACAGTATAGGATTGGTCCTGAAACACAACAGTTTAGATAAACAGACATGCGTTGAAAGGGATGATCAACTGCTAGCAAATGAAAATAGTTTTTTTTGCAATTCAAAAAGCAGTGGATTGTATTATAACAAACCTGGGTGTTAGCCCGTCACATTTATTCTCTCCTAGGATAGAATTTGAAGTCAGTGTTCTAATCGTAGATTGACGGGTGTTAAACCACCTATTAAAATGGCATCTGCACTACTGTCCTACCTGGACACCTCTTAGGAATTCACACCACACCAGCTCTCGATCCTTGTCTCGCAATTTGCACAGTGAAATGCAATCTTCCTCCACCCACTTTATGCTGCCATCTTAAATACCACGCGCGGCAAAAGGACTGGCTATTGAGATAAACATTTGTGCCTCATCAAAGGCTATTATTGGACAGAGAGCTGCAAAGGCATGACACATGCTGCCTGCTGGAAGAGCAAGGTTGTTAATGTCATTGTAACTATTCACAGGGGCGGATACAGGAATTGAATGAGGGGGGGTGTCCATAATGAATTTTTAATGAGGGGAGGGGTACAATAGCAGCTAGGGGGTATGGGGGAGCGCTGTAAGCTCCCCCATCGGGGTCTGGGGCTCCGCCTCAGGAGCCAACGCTTTTCGCATCATTAATTAGCTTCCAAATACCCATGCTTAGCACAGTATAGATGCATGCAACTGAAATGGTCATAAATCGTGATTTGTGTGCATGATGTACGTAGTTCAGTCGCATTTAAACTATATAGTCAGGCCGGGTTACAAAGTACTTCATTTAAATATCGGCGAAAAAGGGTCTATATCATATAAGAGACCTCTACCACAACTTCTTTCATACGCACTTGAGACTAATTACGCGTATACATTTCATTTGTACGCGTCAACTTCGGCGCTCGTTTCTAGAAAATTTATATTATTGCGTCAGGTCCAATGATACATGTATCATCATGTATCTATTCAAAACCCGTACTATATAATGCTAAATGCGCTATTGTATCATGTGTCAGACAGTCATGCAATGCATGTAAATCCGGGAAACTAACTTTTTTTAACACAGCAATATATATGAATGACATGACATGTACAAATGAAATGCAACATGGCTTACTCGAACAAAATACAAGATTTAAACATTCTTCTGTTATATTTACTAATATACTGTTGGCAAATTAGGTCAACATCAATTTCAATGTCATTATGCAGGTGCATTAGAGTTAGACCGGCAAGTCGCTCTGTAGTCATTGAACTTCGAATACAACTTTTTACTCTTCTGTAGCCAGAGAAAGACCTTTCAGCTTCACAGCTAGATACAGGAAGAGTACACCCTATTTTTAATAGTACTAGGATACTTGGATACACGTCTGCATCACAGCTGACAAAACTTGTAGACAGATCTTCAGGGATATATGAAACTTGAGATCTTTTTGTCCAGTGCTTTTGCCACAACTTAATTTCACATAAAAGTGAAGAAGGTGAAGGCATATCAAGTTTCCAAAAGAGCAAACCTTCCACTAATGGCTGTAAATTACTTAGTGTAATAATTATACTTGGAACTAAATTAAACAATTCATTACCTACTCTGTTCTCATGGTCAAATCTGCTACTCATTTCTTGATGTAAATGATCTAAAAATGGGACTGCAACATTCACACAGTAATAACCTTCAGGTGTAGCACCATCTGTTGTGGCATTTGCATGATAAGTCTGTTTCCCAGCAATTCGTGGTACACTAATTTCACTACCAACAGCTTCCACAATTCTTTTAACATCTGAAAACCAATCACAAAACTCTGTTTCAATATTCTCTCTTAAATCCTTAATGTTACTTATTGTTTCATCAATCATATTCGATGCTGCAACAATGTCTTGGTCTTTCTTCTGTAGTTTAACAGCAATAGGTCTAATTAATTCTAGAGCATTCTTTGCAACCAAAAATGACACAATGTTTTGCGTTGACTTCAAGGAATGCAAGAGACCTTGTGCCTTTACTTTTGAATCAGAATCCCAATCCCAATTTTGGTCCAAATTTTTATCTAGATACACAGAAGGATTAATTATATCTTCTAAGCATCAGCAAATATAGACATCATAAAATGTCTCATAACATGTATGCCGCTCCACCCAACGAGTCCGACAAAGTCCAAGAAGCTTGCTTGTGGTACAATCTGATTCAAATGCATCCAAAATATGTTCAAAAAATCTTTGTCGCTTGGGAGAATTATTGAATAACTTGAATGTTTCATTAATAACATCTAACATGGAACTTATTTGAGGAACCTTGCAAGCAGAGGCTATGCTAAGGTTAAGAACATGGCTTCTGCAATGGGTATATAAAGCTAGTGGGCACACAACTTTTATTCTTGCCTGCACTCCAACTCTTTCAGAATACATAGCAGCTGCACCATCATAAGGTAGTCCTCTGCATATGAGTATGTCTACCTTGTATTGGGCCAGGCTTAGAATAATAGCTTCTGCAATGTGTGCCCCTGTTGTTCTTATTAACTCCACAAAATCCAAGAACACTTCACTAATATTCTCCCCCTCAATAAAACGAACAAAAATAGATAATATTTCTTTATTATCATACTTCCCAGTAACTTCATCAGCTATGATTGAAAAAACACTGGTTGAAAGCAGTAATGATTTTGTTGTACGTTCTCGAATATAATCAGCAATAATTGATATGATCTCATTTTGTGTTGTTTTTGATGTGCATTTAGCATTTCGTTTTCCTTGTTCAAGATTGTCCTTTAATACAGTATCAGTTTCAGCCATGAGGTGCAAAAGAGCCAAGAAATTTCCTTTATTAACTTTTGTAGATGTGCATCTTGATGACCACGTAAACGTACATTTTGTTTTCCACAAAATATTATTGCCTTTACTATGGATTTTAAAATACAGAAATTTTTGTCATACAACTCTTTATTCAGACTTAAAATTTTATAAGGTACCGCATCTTTATGATATTCAAGTTGTTTATGCATAGCTAAATAACCACACCTCCCTGTTGCTTTATTGAACTTCTTCATTGGAATGGATACCAAAACACCTGTTTTGATTTAAGAAGTTGTGGGAGGAAACAGCACACAATACTTGCAAAACCCTCCTTGTTGCGATGGGCTATATACTAGCCATTTGTGCTGCTCAAACCAAGAATTTTGAAACGTGAGCATCTTCTGCATTTTTCCACTTTCTTTTGGCAAGATTTGTGTGGAAAATTTGTAATCTTTGCCTGGAACAAAATGATTTTTCAAACAACTTGAGCTGAAAGTGACGTGGACTGTATCGCACCACTGGCCACTTGACCAATGTCATGTGAATATGTGACAAGGGTGTCAGTATCTTCATAAGCTGCAACAGTTATAATTAATATCAAACATCAGTTGCCTTTAAATTATGTAACTAGATAAAGTGATGACTTCAGTAATTATACTGCAACGATAACTGTAACCTGTTGTTCAGTTGTAATGGTTGTGTAGATATATGCACATCATTGCCGACTACAAATGATACTGTGCACTTTAAACACATTTAATGTACCTGGTGTGACAGGTGTACTGATTTCAGAGTGTGCCGTCAATTGGCTGCCAGTATTACCAAAGGAGTGGTGCAATGACATCTCTGGAGCACAATCTATACAGAAAGAATTAGAGTTCTACTAACTCTATAGTTCTACAAACTTGCCTAGGGAGTCACTGCAACGAGATGTGGAGCAACAGGCACTCTGGAGACAACTGTGTGATTCTGCATGATATACATTTAAAACTATTGTACAGCGATGAAAAAATCAGCACCATATCGTACCGCCAACATCCGATGTTTGATGCTGCGACGAACCTCTAAAATTATCTGCTGCATGTGCATACCCCGAACGGGAACTGCCTTCAGCTTCTACAGGTGGCTGGTCTGCTGTTAGTGCTGTAATCATGGTAGCTAACCAATAGTCATTATTTCTATACTTCCACCTTCACTGGCAATACGGCGAACTCTCGTGCTAAATGATTACCTGTTTGCTTCACTTGTTTTGAGAAAAACGTGAGTATCGTTGCTGACCGCTTTGTCGCCATGATAACCAGAAGTGGTTAAGATATGGTCGCGTTAATTTATTCATGATCGGCTGGAATGGGGGTGTCCGCACACCCTGGACCCCCCCCCCCCCCCCCCTTCGCCTCTGATTCAGGTAGGTACAAGCAAAGCCAAAAATGGGAGTCAGCTTCTCATCAGTAAACAATGCAAGGACTATATACATGTAGTGCTAGAACTCTTACGGTTTTGCTAACAGTGAATCTGATGTTGCTGCTTTTCATGAACATTACGTTTCAACTACAACACATTTCTTTCTAACCGCTAAATTGGTTTAACACACTTTTAATATTGAACGGCCAACGAACAAAATACCATGTTAAGTTTGACATTAGTATACCTGCCTCCAGAAAAAGAACAGGTAGCTCTTTTTTATTCCATGCAATATGCATAACGTTGTGACTTCCATACCGACAGAGCCATACGAAAAGACGAAATGCAACAGGAGAGAGCCAGACGAGAAGAGGAATGTGTACAGCGTGAGTGGGAGAGGTAGCAGAAGAATTAAAGGACGCAACGAGAAAGCGAAGCGTGAGAGCGCACATGGATAGGCTAAGCTGTGAAAATATGGGTCTCGGTACAAGACTAAACAGTAGCTAAGATCAGAGATATCTAGCTCTGGTAATATGTTGCTAGCCATAGGGCATAGCACAATTATAATTGGGGGCCTCAGTTTTGAAATATAAAAACATCCACAAAGACAACACTATCAGAAGGGTCCCCCCCCCCCCCCCCCCCCTCCCCCTTTCAATTTTAATTTCCTGGTGTCAGTTTCACCTGCTTATCCAATATGAGAGGCTGCACCATTGTTTGCTGTCAGCTGGTGCAAAGGATGCATGAGTGGCCTACACCAAGGATATACTTCAAGACCACAGAGAGAGTGGGAGGGTGCTCAAGGGGTCAGTGCATGATCACCATAGTTTCCAACGTCTCCAGCTGGGCTTATGAAGTCTGCACTTCAATTCATCTCATCAACATGACATCAAAATATACACAACACCATACAAATTATTTAATGTGTTCACACCTGAATAATGCCCACCTCCTCACAAAGTAACTATAGTTTATAAGCATCCTGAGGGAGTCACTTAGAAGTGCTCACACCATACTTCATATCCAGATCATTAGCTAGCTTCTCTTTGCCCACTTCACGAAGAGCTGCTGATAGCTGTTGGATGGAGGGGGAGGGGTGATTGGTGGTGCCCAGTCCAACCACCATCCTAGCATGGCTGAGTAATAGTCATCCTCCCCAGTCCTTCCAGGTTCATGGACCATGGAGGTTAGTTCTTTATCAGTAAAGCCTAGCTCCATACCAATGGCTCTCCATTTCACACTGGCTGCCTTGGTGACCTTAAATATCACAGTATGGTTGCTACTGTCACATAGGACTGTCTTGCTTATGAAAACACCTGGAACAAAAAGAATACAAAAGTGAACAGTTTCTCAAAACCACAAAATGTTTCTGCAAGATATTCACATGTACCCACCCCCTGTATGGTCATACTCCTGCCTCAACCCAGTCCCTGGTCTCCCCTCATTACATGAACCTCACCCCCTGTATGCTCATACTCCTGCCTCAACCCAGTCCCTGGTCTCCCCTCATCACATGTACCCACCCCCTGTATGCTCATACTCCTGCCTCAACCCAGTCCCTGGTCTCCCCTCATCACATGTACCCACCCCCTGTATGCTCATACTCCTGCCTCAATCCAGTCCCTGGTCTCCCCTCATCACATGTACCCACCCCCTGTATGCTCATACTCCTGCCTCAACCCAGACCCTGGTCTCCCCTCATCACATGTACTCACCCCCTGTATGCTCATACTCCTGCCTCAACCCAGTCCCTGGTCTCCCCTCATCACATGCTCTCACACATAACTGCTCCATTTAGTATATGCTCATAACCTTTTGCTTAATATCGGTTGAGGATCAAGAATTACTAGCATTGGAATGCTTTAGATGGGAGGAAAAATAATTGTGATCAGCTCTAAAATGAAGTATGAAGTATGCTATTATGGGCCTTCAATTAAAGCCTAATAGTAGAAGGATTACCTGGTTGTTTTCTATTCCCTTCTGAACGTTGAGATAAGTCTGTAGTTCCTCTACTCTGTCCATCTGAAAGTGTTACAAGATAATATCTCTATTCCTCTATCCAAACAACGTTATCTTAACAGAAAGTTATAATTGCAAGAAAGTTACTTGGATCCCAACCGTCACTTGGTCTGATGCACTTACGGAACAGATGAATATGCTCAACACTTATTAATTATTACGTACATCGCACCGTTTAGGTATAAGGTACATTACATCATACCATTGATAATTTCTTGCTGCTGCACCTGAATTAGAATAAATGGACAACATAACTATCATCCGCCAATGATATAAAACTCAATGTTGTAAGTTGATAATTACACTTAGCACTGATTACACATTAAAAATATTTCTATTATCAATCAGTAGATAGCATAACTCAGTCCATGCAGACATTACCTTGGGAAACCATGACTTGTGCTCCACTGTCAGTTTAGTTGGTTTATCAGTAAAGTAACAATTCATCTCCAGTGCTGTATCATCAAATTGACATTTGGCAGGATGCTGGTATTGAGGATAAGTGACACCATTATATGTGCACTCCTTTGGGCAGTAGAATCCATATGATGGACATGGATAGTGCATATCAGTGGTGACTTTTGTAAACACTTCTTTAAAAGCCTTGAAGATCGCAGACCTGACATTTGATCCTGTCTCATCTTCACCTTCTAACAGGTGTACTTCATAATGAGTAGAAAAAGACGAAAATATTATCTGGTATGACAATCCAGAAACCCGATAATAAAAGCTTATTTTGTTCCTAAATTGGTTATCAGATTTTATAACATTCCACTTGTGTTCAATCATAAGTCTAGTTGTTGCTGCACAGAACAGACCAATAGGGCAATAGCCATCTTCAAAAATCACTAAAAAGGAACGCGATTTGTTACAAGATGGGTCTGCCTTTGATAGCACAGAAGGCATAAAGAACACATTGTCATCCATTTTAGATATAATATGACAATGTTGCAATAGACTAAGTAGTTCATCCTTATTCAGACATCCTTCAACATCTTTCAGCACAGAAGCATCTAACTGTCCCTTTGTACACAGAGATTCATTGTAGTCTAAGTAATTCACATCAATAATAATTTTAGATATAGAATCAAATATTAGCTGGAAGTCAGTAATGACATAATTCTTTAGCTGAGGAATATCAGCATAATATAGCACTGTGCCTGCATAATCACGCAGAAATGCCAGGGCCGCCTCAAACTTATCATCTTTTATACCACATAATTGAGCTATTTTGCAACATTTAAATTTTTCAACCTTACGCATGTGTTCAGATTTGGCATATGAGTGCAGAACAAAGTCAAATACAAGAAAAGGAGCTGGGATATCTTGAGGGGTTATATGAGATACTAACTTTTCAATTTCTGCTTTTACTTTTAGTATATCTTGTTTTTGAAAGTTGTGGATACCAATGATGAAATCTTCAATACTTTTTATTTTCATGGATTTATAAAGTTTTGATTCTCGCAGCCAGCCACGCAATGATGTGGCAATACTTCTAATTGTAGTCATCTTTAGGTCTTCAGAGCCCTCCAGTTTATCTTTGTGTGTGCCAATTAGTAAAAATCAGAGGACTGCCATCAAAAAATGAACATACACTGGAGAGAGCATGGAAAATGAACTCCCTAACCACATAACTGTCTTGCCATGAGTGCTCCTTTCCATCACTTGGTTGGTACCGGACTGGTTTAGACTCTGTTAGACCATCTGTTAGCTTGAAGATAATAAGTGTTACCGAAGGACCACTGATTAGAAGAGGAAATATTTCTTGAAAGGTGGGCTGCCCACCTCCATCAATCACTTGTAGAAGCATTGAATTGTTGAGGGAATGAAGAGCACTTAATACCTCTGACCATTGCCCTGTTTTAACTGCATCTAAAAACAACTGCTGAATGTCTACGTTTGAATTGGTTTGATCATTTTGCACTTCAGCTACATCAGATGAAGTACTGGTCACCTGATTGGTTTCCATGGTTTTAATTGAACTAGATGTTTTTGCTGCTTCAGATATGCTGGTAGCAGTGGTTGTAGTAGCAGTTTGTGGCTTTCCGAAATCCAGATACCCAGTTATAGCATTGGAAGTAGGCAATAATGAAACATTCTGGCTTATAACGTTGGATTGTGGTAATTTTAATTTAGGTTGCATGTTCTCATGTTTAGATAGTTCACAGTCTAAGGAATACAGTAACATTTTAGCAATGTCATCTAATTCTTTGACAGTCCACCTCCATTCATTGTTTTCTTCATTCTGTGCTAAAATGCGCTCAATCAAAATAGGACTACCAATCTCTGCAATGGGTGTACTTGGTTCAGGAGTGCTACATGTTTGTAGCATATCCTTAGTAATTCTAAGGAGTTGCTTACGAAGGGTGGTTTTCCCAGCCCTTGGGGTTCCATAGAAAATAAGCTTTCCAATCTTGAAACCATGAAACGAAATATCTTTGTAGTCAGCCAAGATGCTTGACAACTTTTGAGCTAAAATATCTGCAAACAACAGGAACAGAGATTATCTAGTAAACACGTTGATAACCAATTGAAGGAGACTTGATACAAATGCACTTAGTACAGATAGGATTGGTCCTGAAACACAACAGTGTAGAAAAACAAACATGCATTGAAATGGATGATCAAGTGCTAGCAAATGGAAATGGATTTTTGCAATTCAAAACGCAGTGGATTGTATTATAACCAACCTAGGTATTAGCCCGTCACATCTATTCTCTCCTGCCTATTTAGGGTAGAATTTGAAGTGTTCAAATCACAGATTGATGGGTGTTAAACCGCCTATTAAAATGGCATCTGCACTACTGTCCTACCTGGACACCTCGTAGGCATTCTCACCACACCAGTTCTCGATACTACCGTGAATGCAATATTCCTCCACCCACTTTATGCCACCATCTTAAATACCATGTGCGGCAAAAGGACTGGCTATTGAGATAAACCTTTGTGCCTCTTCAAAGGCTATTATTGGACAGAGAGCTGCAAAGGCATGACACATGCTGCCTGCTGGAAGAGCAAGGTTGTTAATGTCATTGTAACTATTCAGGTAGGTACAAGCAAAGCCAAAAATGGGAGTCAGCTTCTCATCAGTAAACTAACGCTAACCCTAACCCTAACCCTAACCCTAACCCTAACCTAAACATGTAGTGCTAGAGCTCTTACGGTTTTTGCTAACGGAGAATCTGATGTTGCTGTTTTACATTAGTTGAACATTACGTTTCAACTACAACACATATCCTAAAAAAAAAAGAACAGGTAGCTCTTTTTTGTGACTTCCATACCAAGAGAGCCAGATGAAAAGACGAAATGCAACAGGAGAGAGCCAGACGAGAAGAGGAACGCGTACAGCGTGAGTGGGAGAGGTAGCAGAACAAAGGATGCAATGAGAAAAAGAAGCGCGAGAGCACACATGGATAGGCTAATGCAAATCGTGGACGAGCAAAAGTCCACGTCATCGTTGAAGGTGGCTACAGAACTAAGCATAAAACAGGTCTCCCTGATTGAGCGTGATGATAGAGTCCTACCTGGTTACATTGGAAAGAATCATGGTAGCGCACAAGGTAGACAAGGGGCGGTGACATCACTATCTTGGCCCCTCAAAAGCTCAATTGGCTTTTGCAGCGCTAGCAGTAACAGGTTCCACTGACTACGACGTGATAAAGGCAGCGGTCCTAGTCTGGTATGACATCAACTAGGACACATACAAGAATCGCTTCAGGTCATCAAAGCCGTACGGATGATGGACTCGACCAAGCGGCTCAAGGAGTACAAGACAAAAAACCAGGTTCATCAGGTTCTGGACATAGAGCAGTTCCTGAACTCACTCTCAGTGACAAGAGATTGTGGCTGGTGGAGTGAAACCAAAGATGTGCCTTCAGGCTGGCGAGTGGCTCGATGTACGAGCAGGTGAGGAGACAATGTGTCAGGCCTCTCAAGCTGAGGGACAAGCTATGTTTCAGGAAGAGACCAGTGATGGGGACAAGGATGCTGGTCTGAAGGAGGCCCATCCTGAGCAAAAGAGCCCCCAGCGTCACCTACCCAGATGTTACAACTGTCGTAACACAGCAAAAAACGCGTAGAATCAATTCTTGATTTTCTATTGATATGTCACTTACATTCTGGTACAAAATGTTTAATACCTGGTACAAAAAGTTAACAGAATGTAAGTGACAAATCGATTGAAAATCAAAAATCATGATTCTACACTCTTTTTTTTTTTTTTACTATGTAAGGTGGGTCATGTGCGCGGGCTACGTCCTATGGAGAGAGATCAAAGCAGTCCAAAGTGAAGGGGCAACTCTCTTCCATGTAGGGCAAGCTAAGTAGAAGGGAAAGAAGTTAGAGACATCGTTCTAGACACCGATGCAGCCAGAACATTAGTGCGAGACAATCTTGTGCCTAGGAATAGATAAATTAGTGTTAGTGCAATGTGTGCATGGTGACCATGTCTCTCACCCACTTAGCCAAGGTGGAGGTGATTGTCGATGGCAAGAGCTACTTTGTGGAAGCAGCCGTGGTGAAGAAGCTACCTACGTCTGTGCTACTTGGAAGAGATCTTCCTGAGCTGGTGCAGATTTGTTCATCTGAAACTGCAGGAGAGGAAGCGTTGGCAGCTATAACGAGGGCTCAGGCCAGACGAAAGAGGGAAGAGGAAGAGAGTGCATCCAAGAAGGATAAGGACTCTGGTATTACGTGTAGGAGCTTGTCACCAGTGTCAGTTATGAAAGATCCCGGAGAGGAAGGTAAGTGGCCTCCCAGATGGAGGACAACGTGGTTGAGAAAAATGCTGATGCTGAGCAAGAGGAAACTGATGGTCCAGGTGGTGATGCGGAGGGGACAACTATGACAGTCTTGGTGGAGTCGATGGAAAGAAACTAAGGAAGTTGCAACTGGAGGATGGGACATTGAAAACAGTACGAGAGTCCGCAAAGCAACTGCTACATTACATGCATTGGTCTCAAGCTGTTACCAACAGCTCACATGCCATTAATGAATTTGTTAGTCAAATCAGGCAATTTTAGACCCACACATTTAAGGTTCTGATTTATATCTCATTCTACCTGACTGAATCTCATGTTTCCAAACCTCCCTCCTCCCATGGAATATATTGTTATTAGATCCACTCCTGAATTTCCGGATATGCACGCTTGTACAAGACCATACTCTTCCTCCATAATTGAGGCTGCAGCACATGTCATTTATAAATTTCACTTTCTAAAAGTGTTGGATAATATAAGTGTTTCGCTGCGATTTATTTATAAATGTGCATTGTTTATATACGTCAATCTGTCATACTGTGTTGTCAAGCAAGATCTCTTTTAAATAAATTTCACTATGGCTGAAATAAGCCCCTTATATATTTTTACTGTTGCGCAGTGAGGAGCTTCACAGTGGTAGCAGCTGTAGTGACGATGAATACAGAGATGATGACCCTGACTATACAATGCATTGAGCATAGCCTTGTCTATCATGAGGATCCCTCGTTCCCACGACTGTAAATACCTCATCAGACCTAGTTTCCAACCCAGAACATCTGTAAAGCAGGGTCCATATAGGATTGTAGGATTGATGCTGTATAATTTTTTCTGTGTGCCAATGTTTTATAGCAGCGGTTCATGATACTATGTAACACATAAATGGACACTTTAGATTAGGGCTAAAATAATCTGACTTTTAAGGTTATTGATGATACACCTAACCCTAATCCTAATCAATACAAGTAATTCCAATAAGATCTGATGAAGTGCAGATATTGACTAGCATGCTGTAAATAGCACAGTTCACTCACCAGCTTCAACAGTGATTGGAGTGCTGTTGTCCCCATAATCCACCGTTTTGGCCCTCACACGTATGGTGTACTTAGTGTGTGGTCTCAGATCAGTCAACTCCGTACTGGTTGTATTTCCAGCAACATCATGAAGGTATTCACTTTCACCATGCAGAGTGTAGCTGACTTGATAGCCTCTGATGATACCATTTACATTATGTGGTGGTTGCCAAGATATGGTCATGGATGTAGCTTTGATAATGTCAGCCTTTAATCCAATTGGAGGAGAAGGAACTGGGGAGGGAGAAAAATTTACAATACTACCTGAAGATAGTCTATATTAATAGTAAATCAATGGACCACCTATATGTAGACGAAACAGGTCTAAATCGTCTACACGTAAACGCAACTTCAAGCAAGTTTCAAGTATTAATATCCTGCAAAAACATTCATTGTCTTACATTGTCATCTAAAAAGGTTAAACAACACGTAAGTAGGTAGTATTTTAAAGTTTATTTGATCGTTCATGAAATAGTCGCTTCAAATGGCTATAAACGTAAAAATCGGTGTCAAAGTGAAAGTATTGAGAGGACCGAGAACCAGTGAAGCAACTATTTCACAAATGATAAAATGCTACCTACCCACCTGTTGTTTAACCTGTTTCGATGGCTCAGTAAGACAATGAATGTTTTTTGGAGGATATTAATACCTGAAACTTGCTTTGAAGTAGCGTCTAAGTGTGGACAATTTCGACCAATTTTGTCTCAGTCGATTTAACATTAAGATACTGAGATACAGTATTGAGCACATAAGAAGTAGAGTGATGGGAGGTGTCTTATTGTGAGACAGATGACATGCAACAATGCACCTAGGTGGCTTTCTGATGCAATAATGAATTGAAATGGCTCGTAGGAAACTACGGACATAGAACATAAAACTGGTAACACAGAGCATGGAGCTGTTTGTGGTATAAAGCATAGAGCAGTTGATATAACTTGCATAGAGTATAGAGCAGTTGACACAGTTGAGCATGGCCCACCAGAGATCCGAGAACAAAAGTTGGGCATGACAATGGAAGTTGTTGAACAAATGGATTGGAACAAGATATATGGCAGGCAGGCGGGGAATTTATTTTAAATGGTGCTCCATCGTGACGATGTGGAGTTGACAGAGGTCATTATATAATGATCGTGATACATCGTAGCTACAGTTTCAATGACTTAATAAATGCTGAATTTTCACAACTTCTGGGGCTTGTACAGCACTCCCCACATAACCCCTTGCTGGGGTGGGAGTGAGTACCACACCCAACTAGCCTGCTTCCTCCCAATAACAGTGTTGGAAGCAGTATAACGCAGGATTTAAATTAAATAACGACTTGTTTTAATTAATATGCATTACTACCATTAGGCACATACTACCAATGTAATTATTGTAAGCAGTTAAGTAATGGAACCTTTGCATGAAAGATCAGATATGTGATAAACATCATGTCGGTGGTCGGCTAGTGATATTGAATCACATTCGCAGACGTTAGTATTCATTCAAAACAAACACTTTCCTTTAGTGCACGTTGGGCTTCCAATGATGCTATGTCGGGCGTGATAAGATAACTATACAGGATGAACAATCACCAGATCTTCTTTACATACATGTAGAGGAGAAGCATATTTGGGCTTGAGGAAGCCAGAAGAAGCTGTGACTGCAGTACTACCAAAGTTAGCGGTAAGCATGGGAGCTTCAATGATATCGTCATAAGGTGACTCCACGTTGGCCTACATCCAGTAGTGCCAATGAAAAAAGGCCTGGGTTGTCTAAGGTCAAAGGTAAGCCAATAAGAGTGTTGGCTGTACTAGTAGTGGCATATTGGCACCACAATCAGATACCGTGATGATTGAATGAGATCTGTTGAACCATCCATATCGACAGCCTCCATTACCAAAGTGATGCGAGCAAACTTAGTCTTTCTACTTGGCTCAGGTGCTTCTCGCCACACTGCTCCATGTGAAGAGTTCTGTGACATGAGATGGTAGTAGATTTTTTCATCCTGTACAGCTACCCCATACAACATACCCTTCCGAAATACGAACGAAATACTAATGACTGCAAATCTGACACAATATTGCTAGGCAACGGCTGACATTTTTACTCTAGATTTGACATTCATCACATATCTGATCTTTCATGCAAAGGGTCCATTGTATCAAAACCCTCATAAATATTCAAAGCTCTATCATTAAGATACGGTTAGAGATAATTGATTTTAACATGAACGCTAAAATCTGATTATAAGTGGCGGAACAGCACTGATTTCAAGCTACTAAGTTCACTAATATTGCAAGCTATTTGATTCTATCTTTTGAACAGTTGGGACAGTGTCCAGCCAAATCACTGTAGTAACGCAGCAATAAGAGTATATATACCACAAAAGGACAGCACAATGACACACCCGCAGCCTGCTGCTGGCTCTACCAGTCTACTACCGTTCTGCGCATGCGCACCCTAATTCATGCACACCATATGGTTCATACACTACACTACACTCCTCTCCACTTAAGTCTGTTTTCCTCTTCCATAATAGTCAGGGGGTTTCCTTTGCCTCATCGGGTAACGAGGTTGCTGAGAGTGCATTTCAGGGACTGTCACTGTCTTTGGAGTAGTTGTGGTTGACTTGCTCAAACCTGTCTTTCCATCATCCGGTTCCACCACAACTGGTACCACTGGTTCATCTGAGGCCTGCACAGCCTGATGTGATGGTAGCAGCATTGAATCAGGAGATGGTAACTTTTCTGCGACCTTTTTTTCATTACTGACGTCCTTAGCACTATTTTCTGGCAGTATGTCTTCATGAGTGACACTGTGATCATTCTCTGTGGGTGTTACTGACTCTGCTTCATGGCAATGCTTGATATGATCAACATGACGCCTCCAAAACACATGAGGTTCCACCTCAACCAAGTAGGTTAACGGACCCTTACACTCAGAAATAACTCCAGCCACCCACGGTGGTCCCTGCAGGAAATTCTTCGCCATCACTTTCTGTCCAATTTCAAATTCCCTGCTCCTTGCATGACGATCGTGTAACATTTTCTGTAAAGCTTGCTTGTCACATACTGTGCCTGAATAATTTGGACGGATTGCATCCAACCGGGTCCGGATATTACGTTTAAGGAATAGTTCACAAGGAGCAACTTGAGTAGTTGCATGAGGAGTACTACGGTAAGTCAACAAGAACCGGCACAATTTCTGACTCAATGAAGCTCCGTCGTTCCTTGCTGCTGACATTGCTTTCTTGAATGTTTGTACAAACCGTTCTGCCAATCCATTTGAAGCTGGATGATATGGTGCGACCCGAATATGCTTCACTGCATTCCCAGCCATGAACTCAGCAAATTCCTTTGATACAAACTGTGGACCGTTGTCCGAGACCAACTGGTTTGGTACACCATATGATGCAAATAACAGTCGCAGTGCCTCAATGGTCCTGGCTGCGGTTGTGGATGATGCCATTGGTATAACCTCAGGCCATTTTGAATGCGCATCTACCACTATCAAGAACTGCTGTCCCAGGAATGGGCCTGCGAAATCAACATGAATACGTTGCCAGGGTAATGATGGCCACACCCATGGATGCAATGGAGCTGCAGGTGGAGTCAACTTGACTTCTTGACAAGGAATGCACGATTTTGCTAGATGTTCTAACTCCGTGTCCAACCCTGGCCACCACAAATAACTTCGGGCTAACGACTTCATTCGTGACGCCCCAGGGTGACCTTTGTGCAATTCCTCAAGTACTCTTCCCTGCAACTTCTTAGGCACCAACACTCGCACCCCCCACAACAAGCAACCGCTTTCAATGGTTATCTCATCTCGCCAAATCCAGTATGGCTTCAGATCATCATTCACTTTAGTAGGCCAACCTTTCTGTGTTAACAACAGCACTTTGCCTAAAATTTGGTCACACCCTGTTGCCGCTCTCAACTGCTCAGCTTTCACAGGCAAACTTTCCAACTGTGCCACATTGAAAACTGTTGCTGCTGTCACATCCTCCTCCTCTCCTGTACTTTGCAAAGGCAACCGTGACAAGCCATCAGCATTTGCATGACAAGCCGTTGAACGGTACTCAATAGTATACTGATATGTGGATAGCAACAATGCCCACCTTTGAAGTCGAGCAGCAGCCAGGGTAGGAATACCTGCCTTTGATCCCAAAATGGTAGTTAACGGCTTGTGATCTGTATACAGAGTAAATGGACGTCCATACAGATACTGGTGGAATTTACGAACACCGAATATTAAGGAAAGAGCTTCTTTTTCCAGTTGTGCATAATTTCTCTCGCTAGATGACAGTGTTCTGGATGCAAATGCAACTGGCCTCTCTGACCCGTCAGGACACACATGTGAGAGTACAGCTCCGACTCCATACTCTGATGCATCACCAGCCAATTTTAGCGGCAGAGTTGGATCATAGTGAACCAGAACTCGACTAGATGCCAGGCTTTGCTTCGCTAACTGGAATGCTTCTTCACACAATTCATCCCATTCCCAAGAGACATCTTTTCTCAACAATCTATTCAGGGGATGAAGCACCGTTGACAAGTTTGGTATGAACCTGGCATAGTAATTAACCAAACCCAAGAATGATCGCATCTGATTTAGATCCTTTGGTGCAGGAACCTCAAGAATAGCCTTCAACTTTTCTGGAGTTGTATGTAATCCCTCTGCATCAACAACATGGCCAAGGTATTCCACAGACCTTGCCATAAAAACACACTTGTTCTTCTGTATGGTCAAGCCTGCTTTCTGTAACCTGCTTAACACCTGCTCCAAAGCCTGCAGATGTTGGGCATCATCCTTTCCTGTGACTAAAATGTCATCAATATAGCAGATCACTCCTGCTATGCCTTGCAAAATGGAGTCCATTGCCCGCTGAAACAACGCAGGGGCGGAAGCCACCCCAAAAGGAAGGCGCGTATAACTGAACAACCCAATATGTGTGTTTATGACCACCAACTCACAAGACTCTTCTTCCAAAACCAACTGCTGGTATGCTTGAGATAGATCGATTTTTGAAAACTTTTGTCCTCCTGCTAATGTGGCAAACAAGTCATTTGGCTTTGGCAGAGGATAGCAGTCCACCTCCAGATACTGGTTAATAGTCATCTTGTAGTCGCCACACAATCGAACTCTGCCATCCTTCTTTGGGACCACCACAATTGGAGCAGCCCAAGAACTGTGTGTTATCTTTCTCAATATTCCTTGCTCTTCAAGATGACGAAGTTCCTGCTCCACTGCCTCCTTCAGAGCAAAGGGTATAGGTCTAGGTCTGATAAACTTTGGTACTACTTCAGCCTTCAGTACCAACTTGGCCTTAATGCCTTTCATTGTACCTAGCTCAGCCTTGAAAACATCAGCATACTTGTGCATCAACGTTTTGACCATTTGGTCACTTTGTGAAGGAGTGATCCAATGACACATAGCAGACCAATCAAGCTTAATCTGCTGAAGCCAATCCCTTCCTATCAAACTTGGTCCATCCTCCTTCACAACTCTCAGCAACAACTCATATCTCCGACCACCATACTGTACCTGCAGCTCAGCCTCTCCCAGTACCTTCAACCGCATGTGATTATATGCTCTCAAAACAACATCTGCCTTCTGTAATTTCACTTGACCCCTAATCTGCATCCACGTGCGCTCTGATACTAACGAGACAGCTGCACCAGTGTCTACTTCCATCTCAATCGTTGTTCCATTCACTGCAATCTTGATCAAAATAGGACGAACTTGTGATGTTCCAACAGCAAACACACTAACGTTGTCAATAGCAGATTCTTCTTCTGCAGAATCATCCACTGAGAGAGTGTTGCGCCCTTGATAAGGTTGCGATGTTGGTTTAGACAAACCAACTGGCTTCCCACCACTTCTACATACTCTAGCAATATGCCCAGGTTTATTGCATTTGAAACATGTAGCTTGCCTAAATTGACACCTATCAGCAAGATGCTTACTGCTTCCACAACGTATACATTTTGATGACATAGTTGTATCTGTCCTAGTAGTCACCTTCTTCACTGTCAGACTAGGCTCTTTCAGTCGCTGAGCATTCATTAGAACAGCCTCCCTACTTTGTGCGATTTCTAATGCTCGCGCCAATGTTAATTCATTCTCTGTCAGTAACGCCCTTTGCGTACTTTCTTCGCGTAATCCGCACACCAGCCTATCCCTAAGCGCTTCTTCTAGATAACCGCCAAAACGACAATGTGTAGCAAGCTTCCTTAATTCAGCAACATACTCAGCCACACTTTCATCCACACCCTGGCCCCTACGATGAAAGTGAAAACGCTCCGCTATAACAACTGGCTTGGGCTCAAAATGTCTTTTAAAAGTACCCATCAATTCGTCAAGCGATTTATCCTTTGGCTGCTGCGGCAGCAACAAGTCACGCAACAGCGCGTAATTTTTACCCCCAATCAAAGAGAGGAACACCGCTACCTGACGCTCCGATTCAATCTTGTTTGCAACAAAATATAAGCCCACCCGCTCCAAGTATGAGGAAATACCTTCGACGTTGGGGTCAAATTCCTGTATGTGACCGAAAGCCATGTGCGCCATTCTTGAGGAACCCGTCGAAAAGCCACCCTCGTCGCCAAATGTAGTAACGCAGCAATAAGAGTATATATACCACAAAAGGACAGCACAATGACACACCCTCAGCCTGCTGCTGGCTCTACCAGTCTACTACCGTTCTGCGCATGCGCACCCTAATTCATGCACACCATATGGTTCATACACTACACTACAATCACCCTTGTGATAGTTTTTCAGGACAAGCAAAAGAAAAGTAATGCTCGCATTGAAATGTATGGCTAATTATAAATTCAGTGCCTTATAACTTTATGATGGATAGTCCAATTTAGGATGAGTAAGAATCATTTGATAGAAGCTCTTGGAGTTCATGTAAAATCGAAAAATTTGCAAATTTGAAAAACCTCACAGAAAGGTGATTTTGCTAGACACTGTCCCATAAAGATATATAATTTAATTTTTAATACTGCAGTTTGTATTTGACTGAGCATGGTTATTAACTTCATTTAGATTGATAATTTTGATCCTAAATTATTTTGCTTCAAACAATGTCAGTTGTTTCTAGGTTAAGATTGAAGTCAACAAAATTTAGCAGCCTCAGATTGATACGACGGGGCACTACTGAAATCAACCACTGTTAACTTCCAGATCGTCATGATGGAGAACATTATTAATCCCATGCTTGCCTGCCTGCTGATATTTTACTCTAATCCATTCATCCCACTACTTCAGTTGTCATTCAACTTTCATTCTCTGAACCTCCAGTAGGCCACACCCAATTGTTGCTCTGCTCTATGCTCTATGTCAATAGCTCTATACTTTATGCCCATTGTTTTTGCACGAACTGCCCACTCCCTTCCGCCATTAGCATAAGCAACCAACATCATAGAAATTGCATTTCTCATGCTTCTTGGAAACAACCAATTATTATTAACTCACCATCTTCAAGTGTTCTGGCAATGATTGAAGTGCTGTACTCCCCATAATCCACTGTGTTGGCCTTCACACGTATGGTGTACTCAGTGTGTGGTCTTAGACCAGTCAGCTCAGTACTGGTAGTATTTCCAGCAACATCATGAAACCATTCACTTTCACCATGTGGAGTGTAGCTGACTTGATAACCTCTGATGATACCATTTACATCATGTGGTGGCTTCCAAGATATGGTCATGGATGTAGCTTTGATATTGTCAGCCTTCAGTCCAATTGGAGGAGAAGGAACTGATGTGGGATAGGCAAAAGATGGTGAGGATGAACCTAAGTCTGTGCAACAATACAATACAGGTCACTAATTACAACCATGTTACAAGTTGATAAAATAATCATTACATCAAATGTGTGCTATAAATTTATTATGTCTAGAAAGTAGAATTCTTCCATAAGCTCTAACAAGGGCCATGCTAAACCTGCCATAGAAGCAAGGAATTGGATCTGTTATAGTGAAAACATACCAGGCCTCAGAACCTGACACCCACATGGCCGACATTAGCTATCTTCACTATGTGGGCTACCAACCCTTGCTTAAGGCAAATAACTTGTTAACTCATATGGAGAGGTGCCACAAGATAACAGCAATTTTTGTTTCCTATGGTAAAAATGCACTAATAGTTTAGAGGACTGAAGCATCTGTTTTAGAAATGCCCTTTCCTGCTGTTTTTCCCACTGCTACTTGACCCCTTGTGCAGAAATGAAGCTCATGTAAAGGAGCTAGATAGTTTGTAATAATCAGACCTTGTTCCATCCATTCCAGCCAGTGAAAGAATTTCAAGGTTCCTAGGGTTGGCCGGGTACTATAGGAGGTATGTAAAAGAAAAATTTTGCCTAACATTGCACAACCTTTATTCCAGCTGATGGAGAGGGGCCATGAATGCTCCCTTAGGATTTGTGATGACAGAGAACTCAATAAAGCACCTCCAGCAGATGGACGAGACTACTGTACCGGGTGGTGCAGGTCGATTTGACAGGATGGATGTCGATAACTACTACAGCTGATTGAATAGTGGGACCAGTTGGTTTTGAGTTGAGTATTGTACAGGCATATGAAGACTTCAAGGGAAGTAGCCTACTCCCCTGTCATCTTGCCAAAGGTTAGGAGGGAGGATGACTTAGATACAAAGGGGGGGGGTGGGGGGGGGGGGGCACGTTGGTGAAGCAAAACCTTCAGTTGAATGCAGGAGCATTACATCAGCCGGGTCATGTGGAAGATGTGAAGTTGTGGTGCAAGAATTGTTTTCCAGCTGCAGCTTCTGTTTCACATGATAAGACCATGGCTGCATGTTCATCAAATAACTCCAAGCTTGTGCCAATTGGTCAGTGGATATCAGTGTTAGATCCCCCTTCTCATGCCAAAAGGTTTTTTCCCTTGACTTCCAAAGACACTCTTGGTCATAAGGGTACCTAGTTCAGTTAAACATTTTTTTTTAAAACCAGGTGGGGTGACGAGAGATAACGGCGTAGTGGTGATTGTTAAGACTACCCACCTATCACCCCCAATCTAATGGTATGATCGAAAGATTCAATTGTACATTATTGTCAATGTTGAAAATGGCCGGTATTAATGATAATGGATGTGACTGGGATCTCAAGCCACCATGTCTCATGGTGGCTTATCCATGAGACCACATCATTCTCTCTCATGTTAGGGCAAGAAGTACCAGATCTGCCTACAGGTAACACTCAGGATTACCACAAGGTAGAAGAAGCCCATGACAAATTAAGGCAACTTCTTTTTAATAAGCTTCATGCACGTCAGAAAGACTATACATGTATGTGGTCGTAAAGGTGATTATAAGACACATGAGTCCTCATTGAAACAATTGATCCATCTCCTTTGTCTTGTAATGTTTACGTGTCTGTGTTCAACTCTGTGTATGGGGTACACATATTGTATAGGGGGCCCGCATGTTATTATGGGGGGCAAATGTTGTGTATGGGGGCCACATGTTGTGTATGGGGGCCACATGTTGTGTATGGGGGCCACATGTTGTGTATGGGGGCCACATGTTGTGTATGGGGGCCACATGATGTGTATGGGGGCCACATGTTGTGTATGGGGGTCACATGTGTATGGGGGCCACATGTTGTGTATGGGGGTCACATGTTGTGTATGGGGGCCACATGTTGTGTATGGGGGCCACATGTTGTGTATGGGGGTCACATGTTGTGTATGGGGGCCACATGTTGTGTATGGGGGTCACATGTTGTGTATGGGGGCCACATGTTGTGTATGGGGGCCACATGTTGTGTATGGGGGCCACATGTTGTGTATGGGGGCCACATGTTATGTATGGGGGTCACATGTTGTGTATGGGGGTCACATGTTGTGTATGGGGGCCACATGTTGTGTATGGGGGCCACATGTTGTGTATGGGGGTCACATGTTGTGTATGGGGGTCACATGTTGTGTATGGGGGCCACATGTTGTGTATGGGGGCCACATGTGTATGGGGGCCACATGTTGTGTATGGGGGTCACATGTGTATGGGGGCCACATGTTGTGTATGGGGGTCACATGTTGTGTATGGGGGTCACATGTTTTGTGGGGGGCCACATGTTGTGTATGGGGGCCACATGTTGTGTATGGGGCCACATGTTTTGTGGGGGGGCCACATGTTGTGTATGGGGGCCACATGTTGTGTATGGGGGCCACATGTTGTGTATGGGGCCACATGTTGTGTATGGGGGCCACATGTTGTGTATGGGGGCCACATGTTGTGTATGGGGATCACATGTTGCGTATGGGGGTCACATGTTTTGTGGGGGGCCACATGTTGTGTATGGGGGCCACATGTTGTGTATGGGGCCACATGTTTTGTGGGGGGGCCACATGTTGTGTATGGGGGCCACATGTTGTGTATGGGGGCCACATGTTGTGTATGGGGGCCACATGTTGTGTATGGGGGCCACATGTTGTGTATGGGGGCCACATGTTGTGTATGGGGGCCACATGTTGTGTATGGGGGCCACATGTTGTGTATGGGGGTCACATGTGTATGGGGGCCACATGTTGTGTATGGGGGCCACATGTTGTGTATGGGGGCCACATGTTGTGTATGGGGGCCACATGTGTATGGGGGCCACATGTTGTGTATGGGGGCCACATGTGTATGGGGGCCACATGTTGTGTATGGGGGTCACATGTTGTGTATGGGGGCCACATGTTGTGTATGGGGGCCACATGTTGTGTATGGGGGTCACATGTTGTGTATGGGGGCCACATGTTGTGTATGGGGGCCACATGTTGTGTATGGGGGTCACATGTTGTGTATGGGGGCCACATGTTGTGTATGGGGGCCACATGTTGTGTATGGGGGCCACATGTTGTGTATGGGGGTCACATGTTGTGTATGGGGGCCACATGTTGTGTATGGGGGCCACATGTTGTGTATGGGGGTCACATGTTGTGTATGGGGGCCACATGTTGTGTATGGGGGCCACATGTTGTGTATGGGGGCCACATGTTGTGTATGGGGGCCACATGTTGTGTATGGGGGCCACATGTTGTGTATGGGGGCCACATGTTGTGTATGGGGGCCACATGTTGTGTATGGGGGTCACATGTTGTGTATGGGGGCCACATGTTGTGTATGGGGGCCACATGTTGTGTATGGGGGCCACATGTTGTGTATGGGGGCCACATTTTGTGTATGGGGGCCACATGTTGTGTATGGGGGTCACATGTTGTGTATGGGGGCCACATGTTGTGTATGGGGGCCACATGTGTATGGGGGCCACATGTTGTGTATGGGGGCCACAGTGAGGACAATAGGTAGGGTTGTATGGGATCAATTGTTTCAAAACTGAATTTGATAATATTGACACAGTCCCTAACACCCATATGGATAAGCTTTCTAATTTTAGGGCACACTCTTGCACGAACCCCATCATTAAGATGTACCTCTATGTAGGACACTGAATCAATGATGGTGAACCTAGCAGGATACTTCCTGCACTTAAAAGAAACACAATTCCTATAAAGACAGGCTGGGATTTTGTTATTTTCAACTAATAAACACTCCTTGCATTGTAAGAAAGCTACCAAGAAACCGAATAATCCATGTGGTGCAAATTCATTAGGAAAACAGACCAGGAGAGGATCTGGTCCTTGGTGGATACTGATCTCGTCAAGAGTCAAAGGATCTAAAAGGGCTGGCATCAAGTAACCATTAACATTTTCCAAGGGAACCATGATATAGAGATGACACATCAATTCTGTGAAATGCCTAACTGTAAAAACACCATCAATGAAATATATCTGAAAATGTTGATGGGAGAATAATTCATTACGGACTATAGCATGATCCCTGAAGTTAACACACCACTCATTTTTTGCGCCTTCACTAGTGAATGTTCCTGGCACATCATTTTCTGCCAGCTCATGTTTGCAATGGACTAGGGCTGTGATGATCTTCAGGATGACCTGAGGATCAGAGAATACCACCTCCCTAAGACCTGGTACTTCATGGTACCAAAGGAATAGGTTATACTTGACCATATGGAGGAGAGCTACCTCCAAGCCTTTCTCATCCATATCTAACCTTTGAGCCAGCTGTAAACACTTCTTCAGACTCAAAACACCTTGTGGAGCAGATGCCCTGATCTGCATCTCCAGAACAAACCACTTTAATGGCAGAAGATTGCGATTGCCCTTACTGCACTTAGCTACAATTGACCGACGTAATTTATGGGCAACCTCTTCATCTACTTTCTCAGGAGTTCTACTATTAACCTCCCAAATTGCTTCATGTCCTGTTTTGAGGATAAGAAATTCTGAATTCGCCACACGTCTAATGATTTCTTCCTTCTCCTTTTTCGTCTCTGTGCATTTTTGTTCCTCATCTCTGTGTGTACCCATAACAAAGAGGTAAGGATGGGAACCCCTGGTGTTAGTTGCGAATGCTCTCAAACACTTCTCTAACACCTGCTTGTGGGAGGATGGAGATGTGTATGGTCTGCCTACTGGCTGACTGTTCTGCCCATAGAAATAGATCTCTGGGCAGTGGTCTAAGCTCTCTGAAAGGTTTACTGCAAAGAGAATTGCCGACACATCTTGGATAAAGGCAGGTAAGATATCAAGGAACTGGGGCTGACCACCACTGTCGATGAACTGGACCAAGGTCACTTTCAAACCCAATTCATTCTTACATGTACCTATTGCTGTTTTGAATGCCTCAATAAATCGATTACTAATTACACCAGCTGCTGGGTTATCATTGAACCTATCCTCCATAGGGAGGTCTGAAGATATCTCTCTGTGCTCAATAGATGGAACTAATACAGGCTCAATAGAAGAAGGTGATGGTTCCTTGACATCTACATGTAGCTTTGATAATGGGTCAGCCAACCTTGATGGTTGCTGATGTGCACCTGGACGAGAAGAAGCCTGAGTTGCTATGGAAACTGATGCTGAAATAGGGGAAGGCTCATTCTGATAGGCATTTATAAGAACCTGGATTAGCTTGGATTCGTCCAAAACCTCCCAGCTACCAGTATCTTTCACGTCCACCTCTGCTAGACAAGACTTCAAAGAGCCCACAAATGCATGCACTGGATTATCAGCTATTCCTGTACTAACACGACCAGTGTATTTATCTGTATTCTCCGACAGAAGGAGCCGTTTGAGTTGGGTCTTCCCCACACCTGCTATCCCAAGCACTAAACATTTGATAATCGATACATTTACTGAACCTTGCTTCATAGCTTCTTCAAACAATTCTGCCGAATCTAAAGAAACAAGGGTAGAGGAAGGGTTAAAACCTGATACACAACACACATTGCAAATTGTGCAGATCATGCTTGGTATTTAACTTAAATACAGACATAGAAATTATTTGTATATCGATAAGATTTGGGCAACATGCATATCACTGGTACATGTAAAACAAGTGGGTCATTCCATATTCTGTGAGACTCAAATTGGACACTATGCTTTAGATTTTTGTGTAAATGCTCATATTTGTTTGCCTAACACAGGTGTTACTTTAACGCAATAAAATTTTAATAACGTGAAAAAACACCATCATGAATACCTAATTGTTTTCTTCTTTGAAGAGTCATAACTCCATACTCACAGAACTTGTATGGCTATTTTTGGCATCACATTGACGCTCTCTTAGTGTACAGACTATAATATGTTTATATGAAAGAGGTGAAAGGATTAAAGAATAAATGTTTATAAAGGAACTAACGGTACGCCATCGTCTAAGGATTCAAGTTCACCAGGGACCACCAGTACCCCAGCTTCTGAGCCAGGTTCCTGAGTGGTGATTCATCAACAGCTGGTTGGGCTGGTTGTTGCTTTTTACTTCCAATGAAATGAAACATTGAGCTTTAACCACTTATGACAGTATAAATGAGTACGCTTACCTAAGCCTCGATCCCATAGTTTCCAACAAATGAGCAATTTCGATTTACTAAAAATCATTTTTTATAACCAACACCATTTGTAATTGTTGTGATAGCTGAGAACTGTATTATGTAATACACTTGAGACGTATCTGCATGTAAATAACTCTTACTTCTAATTAGTAACAAAACCAACCACAAAGAAATTTAAAATGGTGTTGTACCATTTAACCTTCTGTGGTTCCCAGAACTAGCCAACAGAACTAGCCAACACTTGGAAAATGCAAGAACAATGAACAGCTTGGGAAAAAAAAATTCATTCTGCAAGTGACCTAAATATTGAAAACCGTGCTGTAATAACATTTATTCTTTAACCCTTTAGCCTCATTCATAAAAACATAAAAACATATTATACTCGGGTTTTAACCTAAGAGAGCATCAATGTGATGCCAAAAATACCCAAACACGTTCTGTGAGTATGGAGTTATGAGTCTTCAAAGTAGAAAGCATATCGAGAAATGAGCGGTCAACGGGAGCTCTTCATTAAATCGCGGTTTGCGTAATCACGACATATTTCCGTAATCGTTCCATACACAGTATGGGCAAAGCATACCAAATGTTTTTTACAACTTAGCTCATGACAGAATGTTAGGGCGGCACATTTGGCAAGATTTTTAAACGCAACATTATATTTTTCCCGAATAAACCCTCGGTTCCATTGAATTGTACGGGCCTTTTTTTCAAATGTGCATGAAGTTAACGGGGTGAGTTCCTCATCACAAAATTCCACAGTCTATAACGTCAAAACCTTAAAGCTGTACCGTTAGCTCATGACAAAAAAGTATAACTGATACACAATGCGACCATTCTCCGCTTTTAAACTTGGGTCTTCGTATTTGAAAATTCGGTTCCATACTCCACAGAAGTATTCCTTCTTGGATTTCATAGTGTCGCCGTCTCGTGCCCACAAAAATTGAAATACGGATGTAGTTTTATATGTCTGACGAGGGGGGGGGGGGGGCTTACGCTTTAGATTAGGAGATTACGAGGTGTGTGTGAGTGTGTGTGTGCGAGTGCGGGGGGGGAGGATTGTGAAGCACAAAGACTTCCCCCACTGCCAAGTGGCAGACAGACAGAAACCTCCTGGCCTTTAACAAAGCAGTCTTCTGATAATGGCGAAGCGCTGGCTATCCTAGTTTTAATACAGCGCTCGTCGACGTGGCGATTTCATTTAAAACTCCGTCTCGTGCCCACAAAAATTGAAATTTGGAGGAAGTGTGCCGCGCGGTCTTTCCTGCTATTACTGCTAACGCTACTGACGGCAAGGTTTGTTGTTCAATTTCAGTGCAGCTCATTTATATATTGTATGCAGGGACCACTGCATAGCAAAGTGGTCACTGAGTAGTAGTAGCTTGTTCAGCCGACAGCATGCGTATGTGACACTTTATATTCACGGCTGCCTGCTATTGGGTATATAGTGCCAGAGCTACCACTACGTCTCGGTACCCTACAGTGGCATGCGCTGTAACCTTGAGCACTAGCAGTGTGGTATAGCCGTGCGTGTAGTTCTAATCAATGCACACGGGGGGGGGGGGGGGGGGGGGGGTTAATTGTAATGTTCTATCGCGTTTTGTTGTACATGAGTTGGTCGCCAACCTTTCTCTATAAGGCATTACTTATATGTATGATCAATCCATGGAATATTTTGTGTCCCACAGCATTATAGTCATACTTGACGCCACAATCGTCTGCAATGAATTGCCACCCTCTATCAACAAAACACAGGTAATAAAAATATGTGGTACATGTAGATGTGAGGGTCATAAATGTATTGCTCAATAGTTTAACGATAACCACTACTTCAGGCTCTGATAATCTGACCTATGGATCAGGTCCCTACTACAATACAATGTAGTGGACTACTTTGATAAATTTGTTAGCTTGAATTAAGGGAGGGTGCATGTGAGACATGATATGGAAGTGGTATGAAGAGACTTCAGTCTCTCAGTCTGCTCTGTCCCAACATTAAATACAAAAATAAATTATGGTTAGCAATACATTATATACTTATGGCTGAGCCATTTTGAAATGCTCCCAAACCAACATCATTGGGTTCACATGGAATAGTTGACATTATTATCACATATTGGTCCATTACCAACTTAGCCACACTACCCTGTACTCAAACGTAATGGTGTGCACTGGTATGTGAACAAAGCTGCAATCAGAAAACGTGTGACCTTTTTTTCCAATTGAAAGTGTGCAGTGGAGCCATTCTGTCTGGCATGCACGTGTGCAGCATTGGTGCAATGTTGGAAGCAAAGGATGGCTATTATGGGTGGTGGGCAAGTCCTAGTTAGCTAAGGGATAGTGTCCAACAATTTGTGCAAAACATGTAACTAAATGTAACAAAATCCTTTAACCAAAATCCTGACATTACATATAAAGAGTTTTGCAGCCTTTGATCGTATGTGCTATACTTAATAAGGGTGCACCTCCCTCCTTAAATCATGCTATGTTGAGTTGATGTTATCTTTCCATAAATAGTTTGGTCACACCTGGAGAATTAAACACTCTCTGCCTGGCTTATAGGGCAAAGGGTTGTGTAAACAACTACCTCTGCTGATATTTAATAGGATCAAATTAACACACTGGCCACTACATCTCAAAATGAACTTGAATTTGTACCATTCGAAATGGTTGGATTTATAGGCATGGCTACATGTATGTGTGGTTGTTTTAATGCGAGGTATGTGCATGGCTAAATGTGAATCCCCAATTCTCCATCACTCTCTCTCTCTTTCCCTGTTCTTCCATCTTTCTATCTCTCCCAAAGGTGGCGTAGCACGCAGATGACAGATTGAGTGAGCCTGAAGGCACATGATTCAAAACAAAGTATTGTTTGGTGCCGGAACGTAAGACTTAGGCTGTTCTTAGTGCATGTGTACTTTAGTGTGTGTGTATTTGGTGGTGCATTTATGTGTGAATGTGTGTGCATGTGTGTGTGTGTGTGTGTTTCTTTGTGTTTATGTGTGTGCGCATGTTTCTTTGTGTATGTAAGTATTGGTATTTGTGTGTGGGGTGCATGCGTGCTTTAATGTGTGAAAAATATTCCTAGTATATGGGACACTTTATGACAAAACCAGGTTTGTGGTATATAAAATATAACGATCATAAACTAGCATCAATTTCAAACCCACATATCTTCCATGCTAAACCCATGTCCTTCCTATTTTCAGGACTTATTGCCACATCAGTATTTAATTTTATTTTTACACACCGTGAGCTCCTTACACTAGTCCGTACTAATATTTGGTAACCTTAAGGGTTAAGAACATATAAACTGGACTGGTGTGTGCTGGTTTGGTGTGTTGTTAATGTGCAGGACTGGCGTGTTACAAGCATGTACTGGACTGGTGTGTTGGATGTACTGGACTGGTGTGTTGGATGTACTGCACTGGTGTGTTGCATGTACTGGACTGGTGTGTTGCATGTACTGGACTGGTGTGTTGTATGTACTGGACTGGTGTGTTGTATGTACTGGACTGGTGTGTTGTATGTACTGGACTGGTGTGTTGTATGTACTGGACTGGTGTGTTGTATATACTGGACTGGTGTGTTGTATGTACTGGACTGGTGTGTTGCATGTACTGGTCTGGTGTGTTGTATGTACTGGACTGGTGTGTTGTATGTACTGGACTGGTGTGTTGTATGTACTGGACTGGTGTGTTGTATATACTGGACTGGTGTGTTGTATGTACTGGACTGGTGTGTTGTATGTACTGGACTGGTGTGTTGTATGTACTGGACTGGTGTGTTGTATGTACTGGACTGGTGTGTTGTGTGTACTGGACTGGTGTGTTGGATGTTCTGGACTGGTGAGTTGGTCTGGTGTATAGAAAGTTCTGGACAAGTGTGTTTTATGTACTGGACTTGTGTTCATAAGAATATAAGTGTGTTGTCTGTGCTGTTGTATGCACTGGACGAGTATGTTGTATGTCTTAAATGAGAGACTTTGCATTTCGTCATAGCAAACTGTGTGTGCTTGTGTGGGTATTATATGTGTGCGTTTTTTTGTTATGTACATGACTGGAAGGAAGCCTTGATAGTGGCTGTGAAACCCTATCTCAATAGATTTGTAAGGACTGGGCCACTGGAAAGTTTATATGCTGAGCTATTCACACATATGGCTTCATATACCATGGCTTCCCCAAGGCTTCATTACTAGTTTGTGTATGTGTGTGTGTGTGTGTGTGTGTGTGTGTGTGTGTGTGTGTGTGTGTGTGTGTAGGGTGTGTGTGTTTGTGTGTGTAGGGTGTGTGTGTGTGTGTAGGGTGTGTGTGTAGGGGGATCTCACCTAAATTTAAAAATTCTGAGGATGGTACACTGGTGTCTAGTACTTCTCACCACCACCCTCCCTCTTTAATAAAGGAACAGGGGCACTGCTCCACCCCCTTTCCTCCCCCCTCATACAACATACCAGTCGAGTACATACAACACGGCACATACAGTGTATTATGTACCAGGGATTTACCGCCAAGTTTGCAACAGGGGGTGGGTTTTGGAATATATAAAAATATAGGGGGGTGAAAGTCTTCCCTCTGCACTGTTACATGGTATGCCATGGAGTTTTAGCATGTAAACCAGGGGGTGGTTAGTCAAATTAGTGGCAAACCAGGGGGTGGGTAGGGGGTGGGAGCGGTATATCCCTGTGTACTGGACTGGTGTGTTGAACTGTACTGGTATATATACTGGGCTGGTGTTTTGGACTGGTATGGCCAGTCCAGTACATACAACACACCAGTCCAGTGCATACAACACACCAGTTCAGTACATACAACACACCAGTCCAGTACATACAACGCACCAGTCCAGTACATACAATACACCAGTCCAACACATAGATGGATGGATCTCTTCTATAATAAAGAATGGTGTGGCAATAAGTCCTGAAAATAGGAAGGACGTTTTTAGCTTGAAAGACATGTGGGTTTGAAATTGATGTGTGGTTTTGTAGGCCACTGCATGAAGCATCCATTTAACCACAAATTTGACAGAGAGCTGATAATCCTAAACTGTGCTTCTGGGTTTGTCTCTGTCTTTGTATTATTGCATGATTTTTGAAATAGATGCTGGCCTCATGAAGGCACTTGCCCAGGAGACTACTGCTGATGTCAGATTTCCATCTTAATGTGCCCCTCCTCCATGTGTGTATGTGTGTGTGTTCAGAGCCATGCCTACCAACCCATATTGGAGTACGGTCTGGAGAAGAGAACGGAGGTCACTAACATGTGCAGGAATCAAACTTTTTATGTATGTGTGTTAAATTTGTTTGGTAGTGTGACCATTTCAGTTCTCTCCACATATACTGATTTCTGTCGCAATGAGCAAATGCCACAAATAGCTCAGCACAGCATGAGGGGACTTTCATGATGATTCACACGTGTGTGTAAGGCATGGCATGGGGCATTGTCCTGCCTGGCTACAAAATTGTCTACATGAGATGTGACAAAATCAATTTGGGATCTGTTTACACAACATGACCACTACTGATGTGATGTGGTCAAGAAACCTTATGAGCATGCAACATCTACACACACACACACACACACACACACACACACACACACACACACACACACACACACACACACACACACACCAAGATTCCTGCCTAAGATCTTGACCAGATCTTGCCCAACTTGCCCAAGGTGCCAAGATTATGCCAGCCAAGATCTTACCCAAGATATGGCAAGATCTCAGCCTCCTAGCAAGATCTAGGTCTCGTGCCAAGATCTTGCTTTTCTTGGCAAGAATCTTACCCAAAAACTTTTGGCTGGGACCAGATCCCTGAATATGCATCACTGCATGCATGAATTGCTATCACACAACAAGGGTTATGTTTTAAAGTGCAGGCCCTGGCCTGCTATGACGTAATCAACCTGACGTCACAGTATCTTAGAGCGTACAAAATATAATAAAACGGTAGCCATATATATCTTGAAAGAGAACTACGGCAATGCATGGGTTCCCAAGGCTATAGGGCCGGGGTTGCCGCTTAAGTTCTTGGTAAACGGGTAGTATATGTCGCGGCCGAAGTCCGAGTTTTGTTATTAATATTATTAATAATTGATACACATCCACCTCTTGTCGGATGGGTGGGGGGCTGCTATTGGCTTGACACGTTAAGCCGGGTTTACAATATGACGCTAGCTGAATGTTGCGTCAGCGTCAGTGCCCGCGTCGTCGAATCGTCATATTGTAAACAATTAAAGTGACGTGACACTGACGCCGACGCTGAAGCTAGAATAGCGTCATGTCACGTTAGTGACGCTGGGGTATACAATCTGAATGAATATGACGATTCACCGACGCTGACGATTAGTTAGCGTCCTCTTGTAAACAGAATAGGAGTTTATTAACTACGCGCAATTAAAATGGCATTAATTGAGCAGTTATATTTAAATTGTAATTACCAGTTACCCTAGCCCGGGAACGAGACTACGACGGTAATTATTTTTTTGTCTTGATTTTTGTATAACATTGCTTTATTGCAACGCAATAAAAACTACAATTCAAATTCAGACAAATTTTTAGAATTTTCCGAGGTCATTTAGAATTCAATTTGAAATAAAATGCAAGATGACCGCCGATGTATGGGCGATTTCTCCATATGGAAAACAATTAATCATTCACGATGGTATTATATCGTACACCATTCACGTTATTATAATTTTTATTGCATAAAAGTAAAAATACATATTAGGTCAAACAAATATAAGCAATTACACAAAAATCTAAATCATAGCGTCCAATAGGAGTCTCAATGACATGGGATATGAAATGACCCTCCCATGACATACACATGGCCGTAGTCAATCACAAAACGTTTGGGGGGAGCCCCTCACTTCACCCCTCACTTCACATGCATACCCATCCCTTCACCCTTCCATCACATGCACACCCATCCCTACACCCTCCCATCACATGCACACCCATCCCTACCCTCCCATCACATGCACACCCATCCCTTCACCCTCCCATCACATGCACACCCATCCCTACACCCTCCCATCACATGCACACCCATCCCTTCACCCTCCCATCACATGCACACCCATCCCTTCACCCTCCCATCACATGCACACCCATCCCTACACCCTCCCATCACATGCACACCCATCCCTTCACCCTCTTATCACATGCACACCCATCCCTACACCCTCCCATCACATGCACACTCATCTCATCACCCTCCCATCACATGCACACCCATCCCTACACCCTCTTATCACATGCACACCCATCCCTACACCCTCCCATCACATGCACACCCATCCCTACACCCTCCCATCACATGCACACCCATCCCTTCACCTTCCCATCACATGCACACCCATCCCTTCACCCTTCCATCACATTCCCACCCATCCCTACACCCTCCCATCACATGCACACCCATCCCTACACCCTCGCATCACATGCACACCCATCCCTACACCTTCCCATCACATGCACACCCATCCCTTCACCCTCCCATTACATGCACACCCATCCCTTCACCCTCCCATCACATCCACACCCATCCCTACACCCTCCCATCACATACACACCCATCCCTTCACCCTCCCATCACATGCACACCCATCCCTACACCCCCATCACATGCAAACCCATCCCTACACCCTCCCATCACATGCACACCCATCCCTACACCCTCCCATCACATGCACACCCATCCCTTCACCTTCCCATCACATGCACACCCATCCCTTCACCCTCCCATCACATGCGCACCCATCCCTACACCCTCCCATCACATGCACACCCATCCCTACACCCCCATCACATGCACACCCATCCCTTCACCCTCCCATCACATGCACACCCATCCCTACACCCTCCCATCACATGCACACCCATCCCTTCACCCTCCCATCACATGCACACCCATCCCTACACCCTCCCATCACATGCACACCCATCCCTTCACCCTCCCATCACATGTACACCCATCCCTTCACCCTCCCATCACATGCACACCCATCCCTTCACCCTCCCATCACATGCACACCCATCCCTACACCCTCCCATCACATGCACACCCATCCCTTCACCCTCCCATCACATGCACACCCATCCCTTCACCCTCCCATCACATGCACACCCATCCCTTCGCCCTCCCATCACATGCACACCCATCCCTTCACCCTCCCATCACATGCACACCCATCCCTTCACCCTCCCATCACATGCACACCCATCCCTTCACCCTCCCATCACATGCACACCCATCCCTACACTACACTTAGATATAGATCGGTACGTACCAAAGTAAGCATCAATGGCATCAGCCTGGGCAGCCAACTTGCACTCTCTAAGGACATCAACCAGTGTCCTCCATGTTGTAGGTTTCCTTCCAGTACCAGTAATCCACCTCTGGAAGATGGCCCGTGTGATTGCTTCAACATTGTGCTGGTGTTCAGATCTGAGTGCATCCACCAACACACCATTGTGGTCCTCCAGCAGTGGTATCCCCAAGGTGGGGTAGCTGGTACCAATGCTTTGGACAATGTTCAATTGACCAACATAAATGGACATCAGATGTCCAAGGTTAGGAGTGGCTGATGGAAGAAAAGAGTTAAAGAAGAGAATGGCCTGGGGAAGAGGGACCATCACATACTCACAATCAATGGATGGAGGAGCACTCATTGTCACTTGAAGAGTAGTCTGATAGCCAAATTAACAGGCCTAGTTACCTGATATTACTGGTCCTCTGGACCTCACAATGGCTACATGGGAAGGAGGTGGGATAGAGAGTTATAATCCTACCTGATACACTCACACACCCCTCATGATGAATAGGTCGCACACTACCCGGCCTCAATAGAAGCAGTGTGCAAATGTTATTAATTCTGCACCTCAATTAATAGGATTTGCAGTCCGCTTGGACAAAGCTACCATCAGCTCAAACTATCTTTTTATCAGTCCTTTGACATCCAGGTTTATATCCTTCAACTGAATAGCTTGTCTCTCGCCACATGGAACGCGAGACAACATGTATCCCTGGCCCCTGCGACCAGGCAGCCTATAGGTCAGATCGTACGTTCAGATTCCTTAAATGCCCCCGTCCACTATATTAACCATCCAACCACATCACGACACACAGTACATATGGCCAAACAAGAAAAATATGAGTTTTAATGCTACAAATCG
This sequence comes from Eunapius fragilis, assembly GCA_963681505.1. Classification (NCBI taxonomy): domain Eukaryota; kingdom Metazoa; phylum Porifera; class Demospongiae; order Spongillida; family Spongillidae; genus Eunapius; species Eunapius fragilis. Next base: position 16,616,005 of record OY811972.1, on the reverse strand, counting down.
TTCCGACTTAAGCTAAAACCACCCACAAAATGACTCGTAAGTTGGACAAGAGTGTATCTATGCACCCTATTTCCAGTCGAAAAAAGTAGGAGGGTACGTTGGATTCGATCGATTCGCCTTGTAGAGAAGGGTATTAAAGCTTACCATCGCGTGTGCAGCCGTCACTTTCCTTTGGATGTAGTCTCGCAAGCCAGACGTAGGCCTAATACTAATAAGACGTATCGTACTGGAGACTAGCACGAGTAGTACGTCGGCCACTAATTAAATAAATTTATTCCGACCGAAATCCAATCAGATTACAGTTTACATAATGTCATGTGACCTCTAGCGGTTTTAATTCCTTAATATGGCAATTCTAGACGCTATACATACAGCAGCTACATTTCGCAGTTGCGTAAACCACAGGAACCTGGATCGGCTGTGAAGCACTTTTTACTAGGGAGAGATGTTACCCTTCCGACTGGTAGACGTAGTGGCAAGTCCTTGTGCTATTACTTGCTCCCTAAAGCTTTTGACCGCTTGGAAGTTAGCACCACATTCCTCAGCACCACATTCCAATTAATTTGTAATGTGATTAAGATGCGGCCTGACGATAATCATTAATGCGGCCAACATTAATCGCGGCCAGAACGTTCAGGTACATGTAGCTAGCTAGCTTGCGCAGAAGGAAAACAGCCTACTTACCAGTTCACGACACGGCCTGTAATATGAGCCGGGCTTCCACATATGGACTGGAATCACGGTACTTTTTGTGTCCAAGGCGCCTGGCTAACCCTACCAAGTTGCACAGAAATTAAACTTTTTATTGTACAGGTGAACCCGCAACAATGATGCACACATGTAGGGCGATGGAATGGTATGGCAGAGGCATAGGGACATCTCACTAGGTCTGTCTGACACTGCTATGCACTTTTTGTGTGCTATGTCCCTCCCCTTTGAGAACCGTAGCTATGTCAATCATTCCTTTTATAGTACAGGTGACCCGCAACCATGATGCACAAAGACAGGGCGATGGACTGGTGTGGCAGAGGCATAGGGACATCTCACTAGGTCTGTCTGACACTGCTATGCACTTTTTGTGTGCTATGTCCCTCCCCTTTGAGAACCGTAGCTATGTCAATCATTCCTTTTATAGTACAGGTGACCCGCAACCATGATGCACAAAGACAGGGCGATGGACTGGTATGACAGAGGCATAGGGACATCTCACTAGGTCTGTCTGACACTGCTATGCACTTTTTGTGTGCTATGCCCCTCCCCTTTGAGAACCGTGGCTATGTCAATCATTCCTTTTATAGTACAGGTGACCCGCAACCATGATGCACAAAGACAGGGCGATGGACTGGTATGACAGAGGCATAGGGACATCTCACTAGGTCTGTCTGACACTGCTATGCACTTTTTGTGTGCTATGTCCCTCCCCTTTGAGAACCGTAGCTATGTCAATCATTCCTTTTATAGTACAGGTGACCCGCAACCATGATGCACAAAGACAGGGCGATGGACTGGTGTGGCAGAGGCATAGGGACATCTCACCAGGTCTGTCTGACACTGCTATGCACTTTTTGTGTGCTATCCCCCTCCCCGTTGAGACCAGTAGCTATGTCAATCATTCCTTTTATAGTAATGGTGACCCGCAACCATGATGCACAAAGACAGGGCGATGGACTGGTATGACAGAGGCATAGGGACATCTCACTAGGTCTGTCTGACACTGCTATGCACTTTTTGTGTGCTATGTCCCTCCCCTTTGAGAACCGTAGCTATGTCAATCATTCCTTTTATAGTACAGGTGACCCGCAACCATGATGCACAAAAACAGGACGATGGACTGGTATGACAGAGGCATAGGGACATCTCACTAGGTCTGTCTGACACTGCTATGCACTTTTTGTGTGCTATGCCCCTCCCCTTTGAGAACCGTAGCTATGTCAATCATTCCTTTTATAGTACAGGTGACCCGCAACCATGATGCACAAAGACAGGGCGATGGACTGGTATGACAGAGGCATAGGGACATCTCACTAGGTCTGTCTGACACTGCTATACACTTTTTGTGTGCTATGCCCCTCCCCTTTGAGAACCGTAGCTATGTCAATCATTCCTTTTATAGTACAGGTGACCCGCAACCATGATGCACAAAAACAGGACGATGGACTGGTATGACAGAGGCATAGGGACATCTCACTAGGTCTGTCTGACACTGCTATGCACTTTTTGTGTGCTATGCCCCTCCCCTTTGAGAACCGTAGCTATGTCAATCATTCCTTTTATAGTACAGGTGACCCGCAACCATGATGCACAAAGACAGGGCGATGGACTGGTATGACAGAGGCATAGGGACATCTCACTAGGTCTGTCTGACACTGCTATGCACTTTTTGTGTGCTATGCCCCTCCCCTTTGAGAACCGTGGCTATGTCAATCATTCCTTTTATAGTACAGGTGACCCGCAACCATGATGCACAAAAACAGGGCGATGGACTGGTATGACAGAGTCATAGGGACATCTCACTAGGTCTGTCTGACACTGCTATGCACTTTTTGTGTGCTATGCCCCTCCCCTTTGAGAACCGTGGCTATGTCAATCATTCCTTTTATAGTACAGGTGACCCGCAACCATGATGCACAAAGACAGGGCGATGGACTGGTATGACAGAGGCATAGGGACATCTCACTAGGTCTGTCTGACACTGCTATGCACTTTTTGTGTGCTATGCCCCTCCCCTTTGAGAACCGTGGCTATGTCAATCATTCCTTTTATAGTACAGGTAACCCACAACCATGATGCACAAAGACAGGGCGATGGACTGGTATGACAGAGGCATAGGGACATCTCACTAGGTCTGTCTGACACTGCTATGCACTTTTTGTGTGCTATGTCCCTCCCCTTTGAGAACCGTAGCTATGTCAATCATTCCTTTTATAGTACAGGTGACCCGCAACCATGATGCACAAAGACAGGGCGATGGACTGGTATGACAGAGGCATAGGGACATCTCACTAGGTCTGTCTGACACTGCTATGCACTTTTTGTGTGCTATGCCCCTCCCCTTTGAGAACCGTGGCTATGTCAATCATTCCTTATATAGTACAGGTGACCCGCAACCATGATGCACAAAAACAGGGCGATGGACTGGTATGACAGAGGCATAGGGACATCTCACTAGGTCTGTCTGACACTGCTATGCACTTTTTGTGTGCTATGCCCCTCCCCTTTGAGAACCGTGGCTATGTCAATCATTCCTTTTATAGTACAGGTGACCCGCAACCATGATGCACAAAAACAGGGCGATGGACTGGTATGACAGAGGCATAGGAACATCTCACTAGGTCTGTCTGACACTGCTATGCACTTTTTGTGTGCTATGCCCCTCCCCTTTGAGAACCGTGGCTATGTCAATCATTCCTTTTATAGTACAGGTGACCCGCAACCATGATACACAAAAACAGGGCGATAGACTGGTATGACAGAGGCATAGGGACATCTCACTAGGTCTGTCTGACACTGCTATGCACTTTTTGTGTGCTATGCCCCTCCCCTTTGAGAACCGTGGCTATGTCAATCATTCCTTTTATAGTACAGGTGACCCGCAACCATGATGCACAAAGACAGGGCGATGGACTGGTATGACAGAGGCATAGGGACATCTCACTAGGTCTGTCTGACACTGCTATGCACTTTTTGTGTGCTATGTCCCTCCCCTTTGAGAACCGTAGCTATGTCAATCATTCCTTTTATAGTACAGGTGACCCGCAACCATGATGCACAAAGACAGGGCGATGGACTGGTATGACAGAGGCATAGGGACATCTCACTAGGTCTGTCTGACACTGCTATGCACTTTTTGTGTGCTATGCCCCTCCCCTTTGAGAACCGTGGCTATGTCAATCATTCCTTTTATAGTACAGGTGACCCGCAACCATGATGCACAAAAACAGGGCGATGGACTGGTATGACAGAGGCATAGGAACATCTCACTATGTCTGTCTGAAATTGTTATGCACTTTTTGTGTGTTATGCCCCTCCCCTTGAAGACAGCTGGAACAATTGAAGCCTGGAATTATATTCTGAAAAAGGTCGATCATTCGCAAAAGCGATTGCGACCTGATGTATTCTTAAAAGAACACTACCCTTTGATAATTGCATGACAAAGGCAATTCTTTGACGACATGACACAGCCTATTAAAAAACGAGTAAAGGTGAGTTGTTCTGCTAGCTACGTAATGTGCTATAATTATTTTCTAATTAGAAATCTCTTCTAAGAAAGCCATCTCGGCCACTTAAAGAGAAGTGGCAAAGACGAATTATCGACACAAAAAGATCCCATGGATTTTTCCAGCAGCCTCCTAAAGAATTAATACATTTGATTGATATTGATGAGTTTACTGGTATGACAATGCTGTATATCAGCATTGTAGTTTATGATTTTTTTTTTGGTTGTTGTTGCCGTACTGGGATTGTTCCAGCCAAAAAAGTTGCCATGGTAAGCTTTCCAAAGCATGTTACTTTTACATCACCCTGTAACCTGGCTATGTTCTCCCCATACTACTCACATCAGCAACCAGACAATGACCCTCTCCTCACATCTTTTCCCATTCAAAATTCTAGCAGCACATTGTTTCCAAACCCATCATCACCAGCACAACCATCTCCTAAGTCACCATCATTATTACCACGATCATACCAGTTACAAACGAAAGAGAAAATAGCATTGGGAGATATGATTGAAGTTAATAAGAAACTTAATTCAGGACTTAAAAATAATTCCAATCTTTGCTGGCTGAATTCGGTTTTGCAATCTCTTAGTTGCACTCCATTGCTGCTGATGCTGCAAGGTAAACTACCCATATCATTCAAGTTGGAACAGCTAGTAATTTTTATATACTATAGCACTGCCTTCAACCGGTTTGACTCCACTTCAAGCAAGCTTTGTGGACCTTATGCAAAACCTCAAGAACACTGAAAAACGTTATTGTATATCTACTGACTTTGCAGTAAGGGTTTTTCAGTATCTTTACAGCTACAGTTAATAATAGCTCTACTCCAATAGAAGTTGCTAACAAGGGAAGCTGTATTCCTTCAGTATGGAGCTCAAAATGATTGCTGTGAATGAATTATGGCAATAATAGAAAAGTTACTTATGTCAACTAATGTAAATTTTAATTTGTTTTGAGCAGCACACATTGGTAACCACTTTTTTTTACAGATGCCATACAAGTGTGAGGAGGTTTTTAGAACAAAGTTCAACAAGGTTGCACATTGCTGTTCATTGGTAATTGCTGTTCTTAAAAGTTTAGTATTGACTTCACACTTCTCATCTTAAATAGCCTGTGCATGAGGTTTCATCATGTACTGTAGTTTCATGTGGTGATTCATCAAAAAGAAATGTGTTTGAGTCAATGTTGGTCTATCTGGAAGCAACTGTGTTATCACACATGGAAGTACAAACGTAAGTACCTTCCCATGGCACATCTGTAAGTGATTACTGTTTCTTTCAGGTGTTGTGAAAAGTGTAATAATTCTTTAGACATTATAGAAAGTCACATGCTGCTTCCACCAGTATTAATTATTCACTGCAATCGGGTGTCAGATGAGAATACATCTGTCAAGCTTAAAAGCCAAGTAATTGTTCCAAGGTGATTTCTTTATGATTCAAAAAGAAACACTATTTTCATATCTAAGTACACAGATGGCAACAATTATCTCATCCAAGTATCGATGGAAGCATAAGTTACGAGCTGAGTTCAATAGTCGTGAGCAGATAAATCTTGATTATCAGTAGTACTAGTATTGATTTATTTATCTTCACATTAAAGATCCATCATGGAGAGAGTGCTACAAGTGGACATTGTAACTAAATCATTTGCTTAATTCATGGTATAAATTGTGGTTCTAATACAGATACGTGTGCAGTAAGAAATCAGAACAAGTGGATATTGTATAATGAAGCTAAAGTTACTGAAATTCAAACTTCACACTACAACACAATGCCGGAAGTAGAGGTATGTAATATTTATTTTGAATAGCATTGATATCATTCTTTTGCAGGAAAACATTTGCCTTGCTATATATGCATCATGCATGAAAGATGCAAGTTACTATATTACGTGGTATTTTGTTACTCAAAACGCTTCTAATCCACTTAGACCTTTATTGATAAAATTAATTCCACTCAACCCATTTGTGTTGGCACCCAATTTGTAAGAACATATCTAGGCTTAATGCTCTGCTTAAAGGATATGCTTTCCCAACAGCCGTTTGTTGGCTTGCCAGACCACTTGGAAGCCAAGGTTTGCACGTGACCCTAAGTGCAATTATATGCATGCAATGTTTTGTTTGATACATAAAGATACAAGGAAATACATTAAAGCCACATTCCAGATTTCAGCTTCTGGAAACAGATATATTGGCTCTGGTGTCAGGAGATTGGATTGATTCTCGAGTAAGTTCTCAAGATCTGGCAACGGTTAGCAAGGTTTCATTCTTGAATGTGCTCATTTAGGTAATTGTTGCATACATGGAACTTCTGCAAACATCCTTGTCAAGTGTAATCTAATTATCCAAATTTCTTTGCTCTAGTTCTGAAGTAACTTTCATTGTGTTACAACCAGGTGGGGAGAACAGTGATGTGCTTTGATCCCTTACTGATTCCAATCTTAAGAGCAAATGGTTTTGAAGCAGTATCAACACTTTCGAAAGTATGTATGAAAAGCAATCATTGTTACATGCATAAATTATACAATACTACAAGGGAGTAAACATATTGATGTATGATGTGCTACTCTTCCCTGTACACAAGACCAAACACTGGTGTTTGATGGTTGGTTAAAATAGATTCAGATTTGTTGTCATGTATTTCATGAACCTGACAGGTGGTCCACCCTCACCAGAAAACTGTTGATTGCTTTGACCCATTGCATGACTCAAATGATGATGCCTTCAATTGGATATGGTTAGATAATGTGATAATTTGTATAGTACATTGAAATATTTTTTCTAATTTAAGGCTGTACATTTGCTCTGAGGTTTACCATAACTTGAAGCAAAGGCTGTCAATCTCAGATTGGAAATACAATGACTCAAAAGTATGCACTTCTAGTGTTACCATCATGTGATGTAATATATTTTTAGACCAATGGTTCACCAGCTCAAACAAATTCAGTAGATTGCGGTACTTTTTTATGTTTCGTAAGAAAAAATTATGTTTTATTATCCAGCAGTTTTCAGTGAATTGATTATATTATCAGGCTGCTCGATTACAGGCTGAAGGTTTGCCATGCCTGCATACGCAGGTATGTTTAATAGTCCATGCCTTTAGTGGTTACTCTTATATCATTATGCTGCTGAAAGGAAATGATGAACACATTCAGACACCAGATGGCCTATGAGCTATCTGAAGGAATGCTATACCCATTGCAAGGCAGCTCTTCCTGTTCTGCATGGAATTATACAAAAGATACTCCAAAGGTGCACTTAGAGCCCCAGGATAACATTGGATCATAAAGTGTACATGCATCCTTAATTTTCTAACCATGCGTTTGCAGGCTGATGATGATGGTAGTGATAGCGTTGTCATGGATGAAGAAAGAGAGTTTCGAAGTGATGGTATGGGCCATTGTAAGTGATGGTATGGGCCATTGTAGGTAGTACTGTCATAGTGTATGAGAAAAAAAACGTGTAACTTCTCATTTCAGAACAAGATCATGATGTATCAGATTACTCTGATGGTGGCAGAATGCACAAACGATTTTGCAGTAAATTTCTCATTCCTACCTATGTTAATACTCCTGATCCAGATGACATCACTGCTCTTAAATGGGGCAGAGATCATTACATCCGTTTTTATCCGACATTGAGCAGACTGCCATACACGTAAGATGAATAAGAGTGATTATCATATTATAATTGCCAACCCTTTGAAGGGAAAAATCATGTCCTTTCACACGGGAGTTCATAAGAAGTGTAGTAAAGGACATGGAAGTAAGATAGAAAATGTTACTACAAGAATATATCATGCTTTTATAATTATAGCCTACTATCAGAAAGCTTCAGAATGGACAGCTACTTAGTGAATATCATGGGAATATTCCTATTGTTAAAACGCTTGTGAAAAATGACTCATATTGGCCTTTGCAGCACTGTCAAGATATGGTAAGTTGCATGTGTCAACTTTAACCACAAGTCAATGGGATCATTTTAGGTTGATGAAATAATTCATTACCTTATGGAAGTGGAAAGTGACTGCAAGAAAACTGCTTCAGTTTCCATGACACCCATGAACAAACTTATTGTATGGCCAGAAGTAAGGCACGTAGTGTATACATAATACGCAAATGACATGACTCTTTCATAGATTGTTAAATCACTTATCATGAAACACTATAATATCAGTCGCAAGGAAGCGATTGCGCACTACCTTGCACACACATTTCCAGAATGAATATGTTCGTATTTCGTAGTTCGTATTTCGTATTACTTTTTGTGTTCACCTACTATCGTGCCATTGCAACGCAGGCATTGAGGCACAAAAAGTCCCTAACGGTACGACGTGCGGCGCGCGCACAGGTTATAGCCCTTCCTCCGACAGGCACCTTGTTGCCGCACAGAAAGTCCCTAACGGTAAGATTAGAGTGCGGCGCGCGTCAGCAAGCGCACGCGCACCTTTTGATTATAGAATAATCGAATTACATTGGAATGTGGTGCTGAGGAATGTGGTGCTAACTTCCAAGCGGTAAGCTTTTGACGAATTAAATCGAACTTCAACAGCAGATAAGTCCATAGTTGTAGTTGTATTAACAATTCTTTCTAGACGTCTGTAGCAGCGAAGGCAAGCGTACGCACTCCAAATAACGGCGGCTACATTCGAAGGTTCAGCAACGGCATTCTTTACGAGTGCAAGGATATCTGTACAGGTTTCTATCTTCCTACGTTGGCCAGGCTGCACAAACGAGACATTAATCAGCGGCGGCGGAAGGTATATAAGATTGGGGGGGCTCTAAACTCGACGATAATTAAATTCATTAATACTTTTAACTGACCCAAAATCTGTTACACAGCTAGATTTAAATAAAGTGTGCATGCGTATGCGCAAAGTTACGAAGTAAACGAGCCAAAATAATGCGATCGCTCATCATTAACAGCTATAAATTTTTTTGCGACGTCTTGTAAATTGATACGATCTATAAGACCTTTCAATACTTCAATCTGTTTAGGCTGATAAACCTCACTCTTATTGCTACAGCACGTACCTCGACAGTCGCAAGCTGTCAAATCATTAGCAGCAAGGACGATTGGTGCAATGTCTTCTGGCTGCAGCTCCTCCGGACAGTTAGAAGTAGGCGGAGGTAATTCGAGTCCGCTGAACAGTTAGCTGGTAGCAACTCAGAATCAATATATATAGGACGAGGTTGAGGTAGCTGTTGGCAACGTGGGCTCTATCGCACATTGAGGTAAGTCAACTGGGCCTGTATCGTCTTTGGTTTGCTCATTACCACCTCGAAGACCTGAATTTTATCCCGCTTCAATGACCACGCTTCATCTAAATGAACATGCCTTCGCTTCATTTTTTCAAGCACGTGATAGAACAGCTGCAGGATATAGCAATTGAGGCGACGACAGTCACGCACGTTCGTCTGTACATGTACTAAATATGAATACAATTTGATACGATAGCCGAGTTCCGGTGCCGCATTGTAATAAGTTAACAATACGTATATTAATTTATTATCAGGACCTTTTGTTATAGGAGGGGCTCAGCCCCTCCAATGCCATTTTTGGGGGGGCTCGAGACCCCCCAGCCCCCCCACTTCCGCCGCCACTGCATTTAGTATACATCTAAACCAATGTTGTGCTATGTTTCATGTGACTTGGGATTATGAATAACGTTTTTCATGTGACGCGGTTACGTGGTTAAATTCCAGCTGATAGCATGTTTGAAATGCATTAGTGGCCGATGTAATACTACTCGTGCTAGTCCCCAGTCCACGTCATAGTGCGGTACGTCTTAGTACGTCTGGCTTGCGAGACTACTTTGGATGGACAAAGCGATCCCCTTGATCTGTATCCATTTGGATTAAGTGCGGATGTAAATGTCATTCCTGGTCAGGATATACTTCAGGTTCGAAACCCATCTGAAATGGAAGTTCCTGTATATGCAATTACATGTAGTGTGGCCACTAGACTAGTACTGTGGCGGCGGCCTAGATACACTCTTGTCTAACTTACGAGTACACACGACACATACGTCTCGCTACACAGGAAGAACTCCGGAAGTGACGCGTTAAGAATAATTGCATTCCTTACGCCGGTGTCGTAGCGATGCAGGCCCCCCCTATAAATGGGTTCCCCCGGTCCCATTTCCCTAGCGATTTGGGGCCGGCCGGCCTAATAACGCTAGGGATTTGGGACCCCCGCAAGGCCCCATTTCACTAGCAATTCGGTACCCCCTTAGTGAAATAGGGCCCCCACATTAATTCATATTAGTTCAATGCATATAAGGTACAGTTAGAAATAGGGTGCAGGTGAATAGGGTGCATGGGTCTTGAAGCTAGTTACATGTAATTTTCGAACGGTACCTGAGGTTAACCATTGAAGTTTAATAAGACAGCAAGTACGAAATAGGGCAAGTGTACTGATATGCATATAAGACACAACTCAGAAACTATAGTTGTCTTCCAAAGAACTATTTGTCTTCAAGCAGAAAAAACACTTCACCGTTTTGGTGCCCTTTTAATAGATGTCAGTGGTACCATTGGTAGCAAACTTCACACTGAATTATTTTGCCTAATTCAGGCATTCTGCAGGTACAGTGAAGGATAATGACATGATGCCGCAGTGCACACCTCCTGATGGGTAGTTGCTAGAGGAAAATGCATAGTGTTAGTTCACTTCGTTCAAAACAGGATAACAGATGGGAACGCATCCTGCCTTCATCATAAATAAGAGTCCTTAATTATTAAGTTGTCTCCTATTGCAGCATGCATGGTAAGCAAATGCAATACTAAAGAGGCCACAGTCTGTGGATCCTGACTGTTGCTGCACTGGGTATTGTGTGACAATCAAGGCTGAGTCATTTGCAGCACACTTGTACACAGTGCTAAACTGCTCTTTTAGACTGAATGAAAACGTTTCTGTATTACCCACAAGACTGTCATAAAGGAAGACACTGCCATCACTTTAGACATTGCACATGGTAAAGCAGCCATGATTATGTAATTACAACGTACCATCTGTATTCATTGGTTTGAAGCCTTTAACCTGACATAGCACAACCAGACATTGTTGGAAACTGATCTCGAAGAAGTATTAAAGCATCATAGATTACAAGATCATCCAACAAGCCTACTTGTTCTAGAATTCTCTTATGATGTTTAGTCATTCCCAAGATCCAAGGAGAACACGCATGATTAAAAAAGGCAAATAATAAACGTTTTTACTTCATTGGATTTTACAGTCCTCTTTGCCTTTTTACTTTCTTGTTCTGCATTACAGCACATATCTAAGCATATGCATGGTATAAGGATGCATTTTCATCTTATATCACTCCATATATGACCCCTCACTTAATTGTGACTTCAAATCTGTTGTTCCTTCCTGAGGATTGTCCTTAGAGCCCGGCATCCATCTGATTATGTATGATCTTAAGTAAAGCTGCATTTTAAAACACTTAATCATTATTTGTATATACACTCACCAGATGCAATGGTGCATGACCTTTCTGTAGCTTTGGATTAATCCTTTGACAACGTTTACACGAACTGATCTGGGTGTTGAAGAATATCAACTACAATCATGCTTTAACCATGATTGTAACTTACGTAGAAGCACACTTGATTACACAGCTCAGGCCAGTAGTATCTGTCGCTGATCTGAGCAAGTGTTTTGTCTCTACCCAGATGACCGTCTTCATGAACGGTCTTTACAATTTTCAGTTGGTCTTCCTTCTTTTCAATGACCATCCTCGGGCGTTGTTTAGTTTTTCCACCTCATTACATAGTACAAATGGCCAGCTTCAACACTGAAAAACGCAGCTCGCTTTCGAAGTCCCTGTTTGTATTCCCAGAGATCATATATATATATATAATCTCTGGTATTCCTTGCTCACATCCAACGTATAGAGCGCATATTCAAAAATAGCGCTATACGAGTACTTAAAAGTAGATGCGTCGCACTCTACAGTCTCTCCTGTAACGCTCATAGCAGCTGGATAACCAGAGAGTCTGAGAGAGTGTGTAGGTGGCACGCATGCGTGTGTACTTACGTAAGACTGAATGACATCATACATGCATGGAAAGCTTCACATGTAATGCTATGTACTTTATGTTAGCAAAGGGGGCCCTCCTGGGGCCCCAAAACCCTATAGTGCCCATGAGGGGGTCCAAATCACTAGCGTTTTAGAGCCGGGGGGGGGGGGGGGGGGCCAAATTGCTCCTACACCGGAAGGGTCTATTTCAATGATTAGCGAAAGCACACAGCCATATGTACATGATGAGACATTCTCTAAGGTACACATAATCTCTCAAGCCACTCGATAATGATCGGCCTATAGCTAGCATACAACGATCTATAACGATATGCCCGGCCTATATCGATCTATCGTTGTGTCTCGTGCAGGTACGTATACACATTAACTTACACATGGTGGCTGATATAAGCGATCGATAGCGAACACTTCAATTAAGCTTTTGCAACAACGTCGACAAAAAAAGTTACGTAGTCCCCAGGCCCAGGCACCGGTGGTACTCCATTTACAAGGGGAACTAATGGGCATATAAATGTTCCCACCCATAACTTGTACCACACTGCCCACTCCATATACAGAGATAAAGGAACTCCAGCACAAAGTACAGAGGGAGGTATTATTAGATGGTTGCCATAGTGTACATAAACATGATTAAAAACTATTCCCTTTCTACTAATCAGGAGGGTTCTCCCCTTCCATCTTTGCCTTCTGTTCCTCTTCAACTTTCTTCATTTTGGCCACAATCCCTTAGAGACAAGAGGAGGCTAGTGAGGTGAGGTCCTCCATGTGAGGACTTACCTTTGGCAGGGTTGAACACCCCTCCAGTCTGCTGGCCACAGGCAGCACATCTTGTGGACTTCTTGAACTGATCCAGTGCACATACCTCACAGAAGTAGTGCTTACATCTGGGGAGGAGAGGGAGACCAGATGGGGGGAGGAGGAGGGACCAGATGGGGAGAAGGGGGGACCAGATTGGGGGGGGGGGGGGGGGGGGGGGAGGCATATCATCACTTGATCACCTGATTGTACATGTACACACTTTCCCAAAAGTGCTTATTCATATGACGGGAAAACATACTGAATCAACTGAGGGTGCCAAGAATGGGTGTACCACTATGGACATGATGTGGGTGTGGTTCATAGATAAAGACTTCAGTTGCAAAACATCATTTGGAAAGGTGTATCATGTACAGAATTACCATGTATTATAACATGTTGTAAGGTTGAGGAGAGCCAGGTAGCCTTACAGTCCTAAGGACTTTAGTGGAGAACATGTCCCACCTATCCCCATACATTGCTCAGAAATGACATTGAGCTGAATATTGGTGGTAATTCATGACATTGTATTGGCAGTGCGCTAATTGGGTTACATGTTAAAGGCAAGATCATGGAGCAAAGAAATCATCAGAGATCACCTGACACTTAATCATTTTCATAGGATGCAGTTTAAAACACATGACCACAACCCTTACTGGTGGTTAACCAAAAGGACTACATGTGTATGTAGGGCTACTATGAATACCATCATGTACCAGAAAATCACAACAAGAAGTAAAAAATGACATCCTCCCATAAAAGGTCTGGTTCATTTAACCAGTGCAATTAATTGGAGCATGATGGCAAACACATTTGCTTGAGCTATATGTACTGACCCCTCCTCCCCCTCCCCCCCCCCCCCCCCACCATGCTCTTCAGCTCCACACCAGGGTTAGCTGACTTTATTCACTCTCTGTATAACCTCATAACTAGGGGAAATTCTCCTGGCATCCTTATTTAATTGAGGCAGCCCTTAAATATTGAGGATTTTAATTCCCATACATGTAAATGGGAAGTACAACATGGCCACATTCTAGAATGAAAAAAAACTATCTAATACTATAATTTCCAATGTACGTACGTCCGCGCAACTTATTTATATACTCGGCCTAGCGCCTATTGGTTGCTAGGTATGTGTACCTAGCAACCAATAGGAAAGACCACCGCCCACACAGAAGTACATAGCAATTATATGACTGTTCAATATAACCACACCCACACACACACACACACACACACACACACACACACTGTACCTAGTGACCACAGGGTTCTTGAAATGCTCTCTACAGATGTAGCAGGCAAAAGGTAGGTCTTCTTCTTCTTCACTGCTCACCTCATACTGCTTCATATCTGGTCAGGTGGCAATGTCATGGATCATGTGACCATCACATGACTTGCCATCACCTTCTTTTCCATATTTGTTCTGCTCATACTCCCAATCCAGCTGCCAACCACTCTTGTAGTCACCTCTGTCGTGAAGGAACTTGCAGCTGTCTGCATGCAAGACATGAAAGCATTGTGACTCACACATCACATGACTGTCACGTGATAACTATACAAAGTTCCTAACCCTATTATATTCTATTTGCAGGTTTCTAGGGATAATAGCTGAGCGTGTTATTCTACATACTGCGTGATTATTACCCAATGATGAACAGCTATTTGTATAAATTGACTATAATCTCATTTCAGTTCAGGTTCAGCTACTTACACTTTAAAAGCATAAATTATACTAGCGTCCACCTCTATCTTATTCTATCACATAGAATTTTATGTATCCCCCTAATCGCACTGCCTTAGTTCCGCTACAGCTTCCACTCTTAACATTTGTGTTTGGGATTCTATCTGTAGTGTGATGCTGTATACAATATCTGTGCACTGGATGTCTCAAAAAAACGAGGTTTTCACGATATTCTAAGTTAAAGTTTTTTGTTCATTCTATATCAAAGTTTCTAGGGCTAAGGTGTGAATTGGTGACTTAAATCCTACAACACGCCCCACTGATCATCAGATTGTGACTCCCAGTGACATTTCAACAGACTCCATGCAATGCAAAGCTGTTAGGATTGTTAGAATCCTTCAATTGAGGACATACTTCATATGTAAAGATTGGGGGGATTGTATGACATGTATCAGGCAGTTGGCCATACGAAGATATCACACACACACACACACACACAAACACACTCACACACATGCACACACACACAAACACACACACGCACACATGCACACACACACAAACACACACACTCACACATGCACACACGCACACATGCACACACACACACAAACACACACACTCGCACACATGCACACACACACACACTAACACACACACTCACACATGCACACACACACAAACACACACACACACGCACACACACACACACAAACACACACACTCACACACACACATGCACACACACACACACACACACACACACACACCACCTACCTCCAAACCCACAGTAGCCAGTCTCCTTGTAATCCTTACAGATATCAGGTTGGTAATCCCAACGTACAGTGGACCTGAGGTATAGGGGTGCCCTAAGGGGACCCTTCCTGGGGAGGAGGGAAGGAGGGGATCACCGTCCAACCTGTACAATCAGCTCTGACCACGTGTACTTAGGATTGTAAAATTCCCCACCAAGTGCCTAGGTAGAGGGTATAGCCACCACACCCCCTCCTCCCTAGGGTACTGACCACACCCACCTGCTAGCAGCACTCCCCTGTGAGGTCTCCTTTCCCTCAATGTACTTGGTGTAGTTATTCTGTCCTCTGTATATGTTGTCCTCCTCCTTCCCTTTTAGCTCCTGCAGTGGGTGGAGCATGTTACCATAGCTACATAATGTATACAGTGTCATCATGAACAAAACTACACCAAATAATGTCCCTCTAGTATAGTCAGAGGATAATGGCAACTAGTTACATCACCTCAAGAGGTTACATAGTCATTCCAAATGCTTCAAACACCAGGTTTACCACTAGTGCCCAGACCTAGTTTAAAGATTACTACACAGCCAAATTGCAAAAGCTGACCCAGAATGTTAACAAAGTGTACCAATGTATGTAGGGCAGTGGTTTTGTTGTAAATACATTCTGATACAAGGGTGATGTACATATCTGGCACATAATAATATGCGCATCATATCTGATACAGCTTGTAACAATTTGGCTGTGAACTAGTGCCCAGACCTGGTTCAAAGGTCACCACAAGTGCCCAGACCTAGGTTAAATGTTACCACTAGTGCCCAGGCCTGATTCAAAGGTTACCACGAGTGCCCAGACCTGGTTCAACTTCAGGGCCTTCTCCATGACAGCACGCTGGTCCCTGTCCTGTTCTGTCTCTGTCTCCAAGGTGAGGGTAGCCCCCATGTCTGAGAGGCCTGCAGGCTCTGCCTTCCTCTCTGACTGGTACGTGTGGGTGACCTTGCTGAGTCTGTCCTCATCCTCCTCACTGTTCTGGGCCTGCTCTGGGGGAGGAGGGAGGGGGAGGAAGAAGGGAGGACAGGGGAGGGAGAGGGAGGGGTAGAGAAGGGAGTGTGAGTGAGAGGAGTAAGGAAAAGGACTATTTGGAATACGTTTGATCTAGCCAGTAAACTGGTACAGTCGTGAGGTAGAGGCAGTTGCAACCAAAGGGGAGGGGCCATGGGAGGGGCCGGGGGAGGGACTATCAGATATTCTATCCATAGTACTGATAAAGACATACACACTTCCCCCCACACCTTCCAATTATTATCTCAGTACCAAATATAGTTCTCCATTTAGATAGCCTAATCCTAACTCTTAATAACAGAAGACAGGGTACATTAAGATGTTAAGCTAATTCACACATCCATATGCTTTTGATTTGCCACAAAGACTCATTCATATAGCCACACGCATACATTAACTAAGTCCTTGCACATGTATTTGGGATCATAACAAGTAGTTACATACCACACAGTTGGAACACTACCTAATTGGACCAATTGTGCAGACAAACACCTCCCAAATAAGAACTTTATCTGTTTGAAAAATTGTTATATTTCAAAAACAGAATCATACTTATCAGGAAGAGAGATGGAAGACTTTGGAGAGTTTGGTAAATACATGTAAATCTACTTTGATAAAAGTTTATCGAGGCCATTAGAGATGTGGGGGAGACACCATTGGAGGAGACCATTTGAAGGTGGGGGGGGGGGGGAGAGACACCATTGAAGTAACGCATTGATGCAAAGACAGAACCTATGTATGCTATGGCTATGTTGCCAAAGGGAGGGAGGTGTGGGGGAGGGAGGGCGGTGGAGGGGATTAGAAGCCCGGCCAACAACACACACCTTCCACTTTCTTCATGACTCTGGTGTTGGTCTTTTGGTAGAGGCCTCCTTTTGGCTGCTTCTTATCTCTGCGCACCACTGTGGGTTCATCATCCTCGTCACTGTCCTCTAGGGGGTAGCAGGGGTTCATTAACAAAAAACCTCAGCAAGGGGGCAGGGGGGGGCATGGCAAAAGTCAAGTTGATTTTTTTTTAGGGGTGAAGGAATGGGTGTGCATGTGATGGGAGGGTGTAGGGATGGGTGTACATGTGATGGGAGGGTGAAGGGATGGGTGTGCATGTGATGTGAGGGTATAGGGATGGGTGTGCATGTGATGAGAGGGTGAAGGGATGGGTGTGCATGTGATGTGAGGGTATAGGGATGGGTGTGCATGTGATGGGAGGGTGAAGGGATGGGTGTGCATGTGATGAGAAGGTGTAGGGATGGGTGTGCATGTGATGGGAGGGTATAGGGATGGGTGTGCATGTGATGGGAGGGTGAAGGGATGGGTGTGCATGTGATGGGAGGGTGAAGGGATGGGTGTGCATGTGATGGGAGGGTAAAAGGATATACTACTGAGAGCAGCGGGCTACGCCCCTTACATTTTAGTATCTTTTTTGTTTTGCTTCAGATTCACATGGGAATCACACCGATCGATTCCTCGCAGTGAAAGTAGCTAGTTAGGACCCAAGTACAACTTGTAAACCCTCGCTAAAACCTTGAGCATGTTATCTACCACACGTATCTCGGGAACGGCCGGGTTAAAACGTTAACTACATCACTCTAGGTTTTTGTGAGGGTCTCCAGATTGTACTTGGGTGCTAATGAGTTACTTTCACTGCGAGGAATCGATCAGTGTGACTCCCACACGAATCTGAAGTGAAACAAAAAAGATACAAAAATGCGATAAAATGTAAGGGGGGGTAGGGTGGTACCCCGTATGCCCTCTTTTTAAAATCCCTCATATCTTTTTTCTCTTAAGTCAGATTTTTATTGTAAAAGGAGATTTGTAATCCTCCATTCAAGTTCTACAGTATTGAACGATGGGGTCCATACAGATTTCTTTGCCCCCCCCTCGGGTAAGAGGGATCATCACTCTGAGCCTCTCTCGTACATGTCACTGATGGTTCTAACGAGTACTGGTGTTTGATTATTCTTGGGTCTACAATATCACGCAATCATTTATAATTGCCAAGGGTGAGTGTGGAGGGGGAGGGGGGGGGAATACAAAGCCAAGCGGGTCCAATGCACCTCCCTCCCCCCCTCCCCCTCCATGGGTGGTGAGCCAGGGAGGGTGTGTTGGTGGTGAGCCAGGGAGGGTGTGTGAGTGGTAAGCCAGGGAGGGTGTGTGAGTGGTGAGCCAGGGAGGGTGTGTGAGTGGTGAGCCAGGGAGGGTGTGTGAGTGGTGAGCCAGGGAGGGTGTGTGAGTGGTAAGCCAGGGAGGGTGTGTGAGTGGTGAGCCAGGGAGGGTGTGTGAGTGGTGAGCCAGGGAGGGTGTGTGAGTGGTGAGCCAGGGAGGGTGTGTGGGTGGTGAGCCAGGGAGGGTGTGTGAGTGGTGAGCCAGGGAGGGTGTGTGAGTGGTGAGCCAGGGAGGGTGTGTGAGTGGTGAGCCAGGGAGAATGTGTGAGTGGTGAGCCAGGGAGAGTGTGTGAGTGGTGAGCCAGGGAGGGTATGTGAGTGGTAAGCCAGGGAGGGTGTGTGAGTGGTGAGCCAGGGAGGGTGTGTGAGTGGTGAGCCAGTGAGAGTGTGTGAGTGGTGAGCCAGGGAGGGTGTGTGAGTGGTGAGCCAGTGAGAGTGTGTGAGTGGTGAGCCAGGGAGGGTGTGTGAGTGGTGAGCCAGGGAGGGTGTGTGAGTGGTGAGCCAGGGAGGGTGTGTGAGTGGTGAGCCAGGGAGGGTGTGTGAGTGGTGAGCCAGGGAGGGTGTGTGAGTGGTGAGCCAGGGAGGGTGTGTGAGTGGTGAGCCAGGGAGGGTGTGTGAGTGGTGAGCCAGGGAGGGTGTGTGAGTGGTGAGCCAGGGAGGGTGTGTGAGTGGTGAGCCAGGGAGGGTGTGTGAGTGGTGAGCCAAGGAGGGTGTGTGAGTGGTAAGCCAAGGAGGGTGTGTGAGTGGTGAGCCAGGGAGGGTGTGTGGGCGGTGAGCCAGGGAGGGTGTGTGGGTGGTAAGCCAAGGAGGGTGTGTGGGTGGTGAGCCAGGGAGGGTGTGTGAGTGGTGAGCCAGGGAGGGTGTGTGGGTGGTAAGCCAGGGAGGGTGTGTGAGTGGTGAGCCATGGAGGGTGTGTGAGTGGTGAGCCAGGGAGGGTGTGTGGGTGGTAAGCCAAGGAGGGTGTGTGAGTGGTGAGCCAGGGAGGGTGTGTGGGTGGTGAGCCAGGGAGTGTGTGTGGGTGGTGAGCCAGGGAGGGTGTGTGGGTGGTGAGCCAGGGAGGGTGTGTGGGTGGTGAGCCAGGGAGGGTGTGTGAGTGGTGAGCCAGGGAGGGTGTGTGAGTGGTGAGCCAGGGAGGGTGAGTGAGTGGTGAGCCAGGGAGGATGTGTGGGTGGTGAGCCAGGGAGGATGTGTGAGTGGTGAGCCAGGGAGGGTGAGTGAGTGGTGAGCCAGGGAGGATGTGTTGGTGGTGAGCCAGGGAGGGTGTGTGCGTGGTGAGCCAGGGAGGGTGTGTGGGTGGTAAGCCAGGGAGGGTGTGTGAGTAGTGAGCCAGGGAGGGTGTGTGAGTGGTAAGCCAGGGAGGGTGTGTGAGTGGTGAGCCAGGGAGGGTGTGTGAGTGGTGAGCCAGGGAGGGTGTGTGAGTGGTGAGCCAGGGAGGGTGTGTGAGTGGTGAGCCAGGGAGGGTGTGTGGGTGGTGAGCCAGGGAGGGTGTGTGAGTAGTGAGCCAGGGAGGGTGTGTGAGTGGTGAACCAGGGAGGGTGTGTGAGTGGTGAGCCAGGGAGGGTGTGTGGGTGGTGAGCCAGGGAGGGTGTGTGAGTGGTGAGCCAGGGAGGGTGTGTGGGTGGTAAGCCAGGGAGGGTGTGTGGGTGGTAAGCCAAGGAGGGTGTGTGGGTGGTGAGCCAGGGAGGGTGTGTGAGTGGTGAGCCAGGGAGGGTGTGTGAGTAGTGAGCCAGAGAGGGTGTGTGAGTGGAGAGCCAGGGAGGGTGTGTGAGTGGTGAGCCAGGGAGGGTGTGTGAGTGGTGAGCCAGGGAGGGTGTGTGAGTGGTGAGCCAGGGAGGGTGTGTGGGCGGTGAGCCAGGGAGGGTGTGTGGGCGGTGAGCCAGGGAGGGTGTGTGGGCGGTGAGCCAGGGAGGGTGTGTGAGTGGTGAGCCAGGGAGGGTGTGTGGGTGGTAAGCCAAGGAGGGTGTGTGGGTGGTGAGCCAGGGAGGGTGTGTGGGTGGTGAGCCAGGGAGGGTGTGTGGGTGGTAAGCCAAGGAGGGTGTGTGAGTGGTAAGCCAGGGAGGGTGTGTGAGTGGTAAGCCAGGGAGGGTGTGTGAGTGGTGAGCCAGGGAGGGTGTGTGGGTGGTGAGCCAGGGAGGGTGTGTGAGTGGTGAGCCAGGGAGGGTGTGTGAGTGGTGAGCCAGGGAGGGTGTGTGAGTGGTGAGCCAGGGAGGGTGTGTGAGTGGTGTGAGCCAGGGAGGGTGTGTGGGTGGTGAGCCAGGGAGGGTGTGTGAGTGGTGAGCCAGGGAGGGTGTGTGAGTGGTGAGCCAGTGAGAGTGTGTGAGTGGTGAGCCAGGGAGGGTGTGTGAGTGGTGAGCCAGTGAGAGTGTGTGAGTGGTGAGCCAGGGAGGGTGTGTGAGTGGTGAGCCAGGGAGGGTGTGTGAGTGGTGAGCCAGGGAGGGTGTGTGAGTGGTGAGCCAGGGAGGGTGTGTGAGTGGTGAGCCAGGGAGGGTGTGTGAGTGGTGAGCCAGGGAGGGTGTGTGAGTGGTGAGCCAGGGAGGGTGTGTGAGTGGTGAGCCAGGGAGGGTGTGTGAGTGGTGAGCCAGGGAGGGTGTGTGAGTGGTGAGCCAGGGAGGGTGTGTGAGTGGTGAGCCAGGGAGGGTGTGTGAGTGGTGAGCCAAGGAGGGTGTGTGAGTGGTAAGCCAAGGAGGGTGTGTGAGTGGTGAGCCAGGGAGGGTGTGTGGGCGGTGAGCCAGGGAGGGTGTGTGGGTGGTAAGCCAAGGAGGGTGTGTGGGTGGTGAGCCAGGGAGGGTGTGTGGGTGGTGAGCCAGGGAGGGTGTGTGGGTGGTAAGCCAGGGAGGGTGTGTGAGTGGTGAGCCATGGAGGGTGTGTGAGTGGTGAGCCAGGGAGGGTGTGTGGGTGGTAAGCCAAGGAGGGTGTGTGAGTGGTGAGCCAGGGAGGGTGTGTGGGTGGTGAGCCAGGGAGTGTGTGTGGGTGGTGAGCCAGGGAGGGTGTGTGGGTGGTGAGCCAGGGAGGGTGTGTGGGTGGTGAGCCAGGGAGGGTGTGTGAGTGGTGAGCCAGGGAGGGTGTGTGAGTGGTGAGCCAGGGAGGGTGAGTGAGTGGTGAGCCAGGGAGGATGTGTGGGTGGTGAGCCAGGGAGGATGTGTGAGTGGTGAGCCAGGGAGGGTGAGTGAGTGGTGAGCCAGGGAGGATGTGTTGGTGGTGAGCCAGGGAGGGTGTGTGAGTGGTGAGCCAGGGAGGGTGTGTGCGTGGTGAGCCAGGGAGGGTGTGTGGGTGGTAAGCCAGGGAGGGTGTGTGAGTAGTGAGCCAGGGAGGGTGTGTGAGTGGTAAGCCAGGGAGGGTGTGTGAGTGGTGAGCCAGGGAGGGTGTGTGAGTGGTGAGCCAGGGAGGGTGTGTGAGTGGTGAGCCAGGGAGGGTGTGTGGGTGGTGAGCCAGGGAGGGTGTGTGAGTAGTGAGCCAGGGAGGGTGTGTGAGTGGTGAACCAGGGAGGGTGTGTGAGTGGTGAGCCAGGGAGGGTGTGTGGGTGGTGAGCCAGGGAGGGTGTGTGAGTGGTGAGCCAGGGAGGGTGTGTGGGTGGTAAGCCAGGGAGGGTGTGTGGGTGGTAAGCCAAGGAGGGTGTGTGGGTGGTGAGCCAGGGAGGGTGTGTGAGTGGTGAGCCAGGGAGGGTGTGTGAGTAGTGAGCCAGAGAGGGTGTGTGAGTGGTGAGCCAGGGAGGGTGTGTGAGTGGTGAGCCAGGGAGGGTGTGTGAGTGGTGAGCCAGGGAGGGTGTGTGAGTGGTGAGCCAGGGAGGGTGTGTGGGCGGTGAGCCAGGGAGGGTGTGTGGGCGGTGAGCCAGGGAGGGTGTGTGGGCGGTGAGCCAGGGAGGGTGTGTGAGTGGTGAGCCAGGGAGGGTGTGTGGGTGGTAAGCCAAGGAGGGTGTGTGGGTGGTGAGCCAGGGAGGGTGTGTGGGTGGTGAGCCAGGGAGGGTGTGTGGGTGGTAAGCCAAGGAGGGTGTGTGAGTGGTAAGCCAGGGAGGGTGTGTGAGTGGTGAGCCAGGGAGGGTGTGTGGGTGGTGAGCCAGGGAGGGTGTGTGAGTGGTGAGCCAGGGAGGGTGTGTGAGTGGTGAGCCAGGGAGGGTGTGTGAGTGGTGAGCCAGGGAGGGTGTGTGAGTGGTGTGAGCCAGGGAGGGTGTGTGGGTGGTGAGCCAGGGAGGGTGTGTGAGTGGTGAGCCAGGGAGGGTGTGTAAGTGGTGAGCCAGGGAGGGTGTGTGAGTGGTGAGCCAGGGAGGGTGTGTGAGTGGTGAGCCAGGGAGGGTGTGTGAGTGGTGAGCCAGGGAGGGTGTGTGAGTGGTAAGCCAGGGAGGGTGTGTGGGTGGTGAGCCAGGGAGGGTGTGTGGGTGGTGAGCCAGGGAGGGTGTGTGAGTGGTGAGCCAGGGAGGGTGTGTGGGTGGTGAGCCAGGGAGGGTGTGTGAGTGGTGAGCCAGGGAGGGTGTGTGAGTGGTGAGCCAGGGAGGGTGTGTGAGTGGTGAGCCAGGGAGGGTGTGTGGGTGGTGAGCCAGGGAGGGTGTGTGGGTGGTGAGCCAGGGAGGGTGTGTGAGTGGTGTGAGCCAAGGAGGGTGTGAGAGTGGTGAGCCAGGGAGGGTGTGAGAGTGGTGAGCCAGGGAGGGTGTGTGAGTGGTGTGAGCCAGGGAGAGTGTGTGGGTGGTGAGCCAGGGAGGGTGTGTGAGTGGTGAACCAGGGAGAGTGTGTGGGTGGTGAGCCAGGGAGGGTGTGTGGGTGGTGAGCCAGGGAGGGTGTGTGAGTGGTGAGCCAGGGAGGGTGTGTGGGGGTGAGCCAGGGAGGGTGTGGGTGGTGAGCCAGGGAGGGTGTGTGAGTGGTGAGCCAGGGAGGGTGTGTGAGTGGTGAGCCAGGGAGGGTGTATGAGTGGTGAGCCAGGGAGGGTGTGTGAGTGGTGAGCCAGGGAGGGTGTGTGAGTGGTGAGCCAGGGAGGGTGTGTGAGTGGTGAGCCAGGGAGGGTGTATGAGTGGTGAGCCAGGGAGGGTGTGTGAGTGGTGAGCCAGGGAGGGTGTGTGGGTGGTGAGCCAGGGAGGGTGTGTGAGTGGTGAGCCAGGGAGGGTGTGTGGGTGGTGAGCCAGGGAGGGTGTGTGGGTGGTGAGCCAGGGAGGGTGTGTGAGTAGTGAGCCAGGGAGGGTGTGTGGGTGGTGAGCCAGGGAGGGTGTATGAGTGGTGTGAGCCAGGGAGGGTGTGTGAGTGGTGAGCCAGGGAGGGTGTGTGAGTGGTGAGCCAGGGAGGGTGTGTGAGTGGTGAGCCAGGGAGGGTGTGTGAGTGGTGAGCCAGGGAGGGTGTGTGAGTGGTGAGCCAGGGAGAGTGTATGAGTGGTGAGCCAGGGAGGATGTGTGAGTGGTGAGCCAGGGAGGGTGAGTGAGTGGTGAGCCAGGGAGGGTGTGTGAGTGGTGAGCCAGGGAGGGTGTGTGAGTGGTGAGCCAGGGAGGGTGTGTGAGTGGTGAGCCAGGGAGGGTGTGTGGGTGGTGAGCCAGGGAGGGTGTGTGAGTGGTGAGCCAGGGAGGGTGTGTGAGTGGTGAGCCAGGGAGGGTGTGTGAGTGGTGAGCCAGGGAGGGTGTATGAGTGGTGAGCCAGGGAGGATGTGTGAGTGGTGAGCCAGGGAGGGTGAGTGAGTGGTGAGCCAGGGAGGGTGTGTGAGTGGTGAGCCAGGAAGGGTGTGTGAGTGGTGAGCCAGGGAGGGTGTGTGAGTGGTGAGCCAGGGAGGGTGTATGAGTGGTGAGCCAGGGAGGATGTGTGAGTGGTGAGCCAGGGAGGGTGAGTGAGTGGTGAGCCAGGGAGGGTGTGTGAGTGGTGAGCCAGGGAGGGTGTGTGAGTGGTGAGCCAGGGAGGGTGTGTGAGTGGTGAGCCAGGGAGGGTGTGTGAGTGGTGAGCCAGGAAGGGTGTGTGAGTGGTGAGCCAGGGAGGGTGTGTGAGTGGTGAGCCAGGGAGGGTGTATGAGTGGTGAGCCAGGGAGGATGTGTGAGTGGTGAGCCAGGGAGGGTGTGTGAGTGGTGAGCCAGGGAGGGTGTGTGAGTGGTGAGCCAGGGAGGGTGTGTGAGTGGTGAGCCAGGGAGGGTGTGTGAGTGGTGAGCCAGGGAGGGTGTGTTTGTGTGTGTACCATGAGTGCAGCATATTACATAATACAATATAAATATAATATACATGATGACCAAATATATTGGAGAACAGAAAACTTCCTAAGTAAATCAAGCCTTAACATGGAGATATTATATTAGCGAATGAACTTAATGGAGCACATAGTATGAAAATGGAGGGCCAGGAAATCAAAACTACACTACACAGCCATACCTGCTGACCCATCTTGGTATAGGCAGAGGCCAACTCCAGGTACACATCTAACCTCTCCCCAACAGACAGCGGAGGTAGGAGAGGGGAGGAGGAGGAGGAGGAGGAGAGGAAGGAGGACTGTTTCTTTGATGAGGATGACGTGAGGAGGGACATGGCCATCTTGAGTGAGGCCATAGCTTGCTCCATGTTGTCCTGTGCCCTCATCACCCTGGCCCTCACCAGGTGGTACAGGGGGAAGGACTGGACCTCAAAATGGCAGCTGAGGGCCTGCTCCAGGGACTGCATGCTCAGCTTGGGGTTCCCCTGGTGGAGGTTGATCTGGGCCATCATCAGGAGGGAGGGGGTGGAGTCTGGGGCACGGTCAAGGCACCGTTGGAGGAGCTGGTGGGCAGTCTCTGCCTGACCTAGTGATCAACATTAGCAAAGTAACCTATTTATTCAAGACCCACGTATTCAAGATATTTAATGGTAGGATTATAATCAAAATTACCAGTCATAAGCCCCCACCCCAACCAATAGTAAAAATAAAAAATTGGCCTGTGTTTGAATGATTGTATCTCCATAACGGATAACACTTTGCAAAGGTTTAAAAATAAAATGATACTCCTACATGGTACCCCTACATGGTACCCCTACATGGTACCCCTACATGGTACCCCTACATGGTACCCCTACATGGTACTGTACATGTACATGATCTTGAAAAAAGGTACTCATGGTTATGGAAATATGCATATTTAAAAACAACCCTTTTTGATCCGTTGGGGGTAGAGGGAGGGAGGGAGGGTGAGGAGGATAATAAGTATAGTACTAATCCAAGACCCCAACATACTAGGCATGAGCTTATAGGGGAACATGTAGTGAAATATCATTTTGAGTGAGTACATCCATCTGCTATGGGTCATTAGGCCAGAACCCTCACAGAGGGGTGTGGTAACATGTTAGTACTTCCTTATATGGTAAGATACATTTGTGTGATGCACACATGAGTGGTAGTATTACTGAACCATATGAATAGCTACACCTAACAAAAGGGGAAGCCAGTTAGTTATCCTTGGTGATCACATGACATCACATAATAAAAGTGTTTGGAAATCTGTACACTGCTGTCACATGATCTGATGTCACCTGACCTGATAGGAACTTGACCCTGGACATCAGGTATAAGGCTTCCATCATCCCTGGAACACTCTCTGTCAGCGGATCCAAGATGGCCGCAGCCTTCAGTAGGATGGGCGGGGCTTGGGAGGAGCTAGTGGTTTGCTGAGTAGTGCATGTGTGCTCTAAGTGAGGTCAGTGTGGTGGGTACACGTGTGCTGACCTCACGTGTGCTCTAGGTGAGGCCAGGGTGGTGGGTACACGTGTGCTGACCTCATTGGGAGCATAGTTGAGGAGGAGGGAGATGACATCAAGAAGGAATGAAGGGTTGAGGACATAGAAGTACTTTGGACTCATGGGGCATCCCTGGGTGAAGGGGGAGGGAGAGGGAGGGGAGGAGAGGGGAGAGAGAGAGGGGAGGAGAGAGGGAAGAGAGGGAGAGAGAGAGAGAGGGAGAGAGAGAGAGAGAGAGAGAGAGAGAGAGAGAGAGAGAGAGAGAGAGAGAGAGAGAGAGAGAGGGAGAGAGAGAGAGAGAGAGAGAGAGAGAGAGAGAGAGAGGGAAGAGAGAGAGAGAGAGAGAACAGGTAGCAAGTGGAGAGAGGAAAGTGGAGATATGGTTGAACGTTGACTACCCCATCATTACCATGACAACGTACCTTGATACTCCCAAAGTGGACCTCCACCACCTCCTCCAGTGCCTTCATGACATCACCATGGGGCTGTCCCTTCTTGTGTGCCAGGAGGGCAGTGAGGAAGAGGAGGTTGGCCTGCTTCCCAATGGAGGACTGCACCTCCCTCAGGAAGTCCAGCTGTTGCTCCACCTCCCCCAGCTGCCCCTCCAGTATCTGACAGTGGATGATGCCTGCCAGGGCTGGGACACTGGTCTCATCCAGGTTGAAGGCCTTCTTGTAGGTCTGAAGGGCCTCCTTCACTTGGGACCTGAGGAGCTGCTGGTAGGCTAGCTGTGTGTGTGTGTGTGTGTGTGTGTGTGTGTGTGTGTGTGTGTGTGTGTGTGTGTGTATTGTAAAAATGGATATAGTAGTACCACTCTAAATAATGCCCACTCTCATTCATATACCTCTGTTATATAAGTAGGGTTAAATGGAGCAAGGGAAATAGCCCTCTACACAAACATGGTGGTCTGTTGAAGGACAAGACCATTGCCTCCAGCCTATGGGAGGAGGGAGAGAGGGAAGGGAGAGAGTAGAGAGGGAGGGAGGAGGTTCTAAACATGTCCCCCAGTGAAAAATTCTTACGTATCTTGGCCAGGATCCTGGCCAAGATTGCAAGATTTATCCAAGATGCAACCCAAGATACCAAGGTGTAACTCAGGATAGCCAAGATGCCAAGCCGCAACCCAAGATGGCAAGATATATAAGATGTCAAGATGCAATCTATGATGTCAAGATGTCAAATATATAATAAGATAGCTCAGTATTGTATCCATTTTAATAAACAGCATATGTAAATATGATTTTCATAGCAAGATGTGCATAAATTATTGTTAGGTATATGCTAATGATAGATAATATTAATGTTCATCGGCACATATATATTACAACTGAAAATGACATTTTGCACGCAATACATGTGTAAGATATTAATGATGTTCATACATATTGGGCTGAAATATAATTACATCAGTAGGTGAGTATTTGATAGGTACATGAACACACTTTCTTAAAATTGAAATAACTGGAACAGCCACTACATTATTTGTGAGTGATATTTTCTTAACTACAACAAAATATGAATTCAGTTGCATATTTCTGGAGGACTTGAGGTCATGCATTGTTGGTGACACATTGTCCAGGATCCCTTGAGATACCCATTCGTAAACATCAATTATTGCTATATGATCTGCATTCTTCAATACATAAAATTTTCTTATTGAACCCAACATCAATGTGTCATGATACACGAATTCACAAACCGAACTGTCACGTGCCAATTTGTCTTTTTAGCTTGATATGCAGTTCCATTTATCATATACGATAAATAAGTAGGTAGAACCTTGTCAGAAACCCTGTAATCTGAATTGGATAAAATATTTGCTTCATCTGTTAAAAGCTGTGTGTTTCTGCACTTTCCCAGGGGTCCATTATTGATATTAACACTTTGATTAAAAAATGCAACAGTATGTGCACCTTCCACAGGTAATGCATTTATGTGAGCTGTCATTGAGTAGTTCATTGTGATGCCACGAATCAAGCTGGGTATAAAATTCCTACACCCATGCCTATGTTGCTTTATGTACCCATTCATATTTTCAAAACCAAAGCAGGAGTATGCCCACAGAGGTCCTAACATTTGCACAAATCTGGAAAGATGAACAACACTGTGCAAGTTTGGTGACAGCATCTCTTCAGGATACAGTTGTGGCACAAGATTGTAAAATAGTACCAACATTTCATCAGCAGCTCTGATGTCTTCAGAAGTTATACGTGTTCCAAGTAAAATGTGCATAGCCGTAACTAATAGAGCAAAGTGGTGAACATAGTCAGGAGGCAAAATTTTGGTAAGAATTGGAAGGCTATAATACAACAACCAAACTTTATACTCTGATGCCTTCCAATAGGCTTGAGCTGTTCCAGTTTCTCTCGGGGATCACCTAAACTCGTGTGGTGGTTTAATGCTAAGCAGATACTTGTTTATGATGTTGACTACTTTTCCAAGATAGAATCTAAGTTCAGCATACTTTGGATTGATCCAACAACATAAAAATGCTTTCACCACACCTTCTAGAATAGCATGCATATAGTCAATAGGTATATGGTATATTGAAATGAAGGGTGCCAAAAGAGATATTCCTTTTACTCCAAACACAGGCCTTCCCAACATAATTGCTTTTTGCACCCACACAGCTATTTCAAAAGGTGTGTGAATTTTGTGTGGTTCAATTGGAAGGTAGAGGTGTCGGTGACACTTATGTATACCCCTGTCTGTACAGTAAGGACATCCATAATAACCGTTGTATTGTGTTATATTTAATGCTGTCACTTTAGCTGGAAAATCGAAAACTCCTGCTATAAATTTAGCTTTTACAACCTTTGTGCCATCAGGGGTTGATATTTCTATACCCTTAGCTGTTGTATTTTTGAAAGTGTTGGTGGAAGAAGGATATCCATCGGTGGTTTGCATGGTCCAAGCCATAAAGCACTTACCATAGTATTTTCTGCATTCATTCGAGTTAATGGTGGAAGTGATGTTGTGATGAGAAGCAAAGGCCAAAGGGTCATACCTGACGAAAGTATTGGTGAAAGACAATGCATTAATTATTATGATGTACAGCAAACCCTTCATACTGATTTGTGATCATAAATTAAATCTTAATGTGTGTGTGTGTGTGTGTAGATGTATAGAATGAGGAACCTTTGTAGAAAAATTAAATTGTGCCAAGTTTATATTATTTCAACATATCTACTTACCCTTGTACAAATGAACAACTTGAAAACAGGAACTCCATCGCAACACATAATAAGTCCTGTATGCTCTGGCACTGAAAGAAACTGCCCTTCTTTCCGAAGTGCTGCTGCAATACTTCCATCCGAAATGTCACCAATGATGCCTTCATTAGTACTGTGAGTTTTATAGAAGTACTGAGATATTTCATTCCACTTTTCTGCATGAAAATAAAGCACACTGCCAAGTATTTTAAAACTTACATGCTTGCTTACCTGAATAAATTATTCTCAAATGCCTTTCAAATGGAAGAACTGCAAAGTAACATGTCTGTGCTTTGTTAACCCTACAATGCTGCTCTGAACACTTATTTAAACCTTCCAAATTTTGCATACATAGTGAACATTACTTCTGGATGGTATAATCATTTTCACACATGAATTGCTTCCATAGCTGGTAAGGTGTTTTTGCACATTGATTGATATCTGAACAGTGGATTGATACCAATTCTAACAATTTACTGGTAGCACATTTGCTTAAGTGGTTTGTAACTGAAAAATAGTTGCATGCTAGCCAGCTAGCTTCCTTACTAAGTGGTGCACCTAAATATAGGGCACTTCCACTTATACTACTTCTGCAGACATCATCTTCCATAATCTCAAACTGTTCATTGTCACTGTCATCACTATCACCCTCTATGCCCTTGCTCTGTTCACCTACATCATCACTATCACCCTCTACACCATTTCTCTGTTCATTATCACTGACATCATCATCTTCTATGCTGCCCTCACTTACATCATTACTATCTCCTTCTACACCCTTGCTCTGTTCATTATCACTGACATCATCATCATCCTCTGTGCTGTCTTCGTTCTGTTCATTGTGACCAACATCATTACTATCACCCTCAACACCCTCATCTCGCCATCATCCTCTATGCACTTACTCTGTTCATTGTCACTGGCATAATAACTATTATTGCTCTGTTCACTGACATCATCACTATTACCTTTATCTTTACTGGTGAAATGTTCACTATCATTGCTGCCCCCTTGACCATCTCCATTATCGTTATAGTATTCACCTTCCTGTTTGTCCCCATATTCAAGTCTGCTATTTTCAATGCAGCCTGCAATACTTGAAGAAGCCGTACTTTCCATTAAAGATTCATCATGACCTTCCAAATCTGGAATGAATGAAAGCTAATGAACACATAAAAAATGACTATAAGTAACAATTTAAATAACAGCCATGGCATAGAGGAAGGTGAAAATGCATTCCTCCCAGCTCCATGTAGAGATATCATCAGCAACATTTGTAGATGCAATATGGGAGCACACAAAGCGCGCACAACATGATAACTATATTTGGTGGGCATACTTACATGCTGCTCCTCTTACGGTTGATAAACTACTTGCATCCACATTTGCATGCAGCTCTGAAAAATAGATATCAGTTCATAATCAATGTTAGATTACATACTAAAACAAGCATACTAGTCTTAGCATTCCACCAGCGAAGTGTTCGTCCAGGAACAGGGACTTTTGGGTCATGGCAATACTTCCTCCGGACACCTTTGCTTGCTACAGTGCAGCACATGAATGGGTATGCTCATACCATGCACACTGATACACATGCAGTTAAATATGCATGGGAGAAAATAAAAAAAGTATCATTTGATTGATAACGTACCCTCATGCTCTTGGATATACATCGGAATAGGAATGCTGGGATTCCAAAGGTATTCTCGATACCTCTTTCGAACAGGCACACCATCTACATGTAAGTAAGTTGAGTTGCAATGCAAAGGTATACACAACATAAAAAGGTTCCCAAGATCAATGAAAACATTATTAACTGTACAAACTTTAAGTTTAACTGCTACGAAATATTGTACTTATGTGTGAAGAGAAAAGACAAAAATGAACTGGAAGCCAAGAATATTATATGAATAATTATATAGGGGAAGTGACAACTTAACACATTTAATTTGTTTGCACTGATTGTCCAGGTGCTAAATTACGCAGGCCCATAGGCAGCATTAGAAAAGTGGTCAGGTTGGTAATAGGACTGAAAGAAATAGCAGCTAGGGGGGCTGGGGGAGTGCTGTAAGCTCCCCCAACAAGGTCTGGGGCGGAACCCCAGAAGCTAACGCATTTCCGCGAATCTGAGAGGCAGTTTTGGCAGCAAAATTGCTATGTAGCAATGAAATCTTCCCCTGCATGATGTAATGAATCAAAGACCCGAACAACACTCTACCTTTAATGCCCCTCTGTATTAAAAATAAAAATATATATATATATATAATGATGCTTACTAAATAATACACCAAACGCTCGTTTAGGGAAGTTGTACTTAATGAGGTGATTAGGGTTTTCTCCAACATCTAAAAGAATCTCAGATGACGATTGAAAGTTATAGCGTCGATTGAACAGTCATCCATGAGGCGCTCACGTTGACTACAATACTGAATACTAAAATCTATAACGATATAAATGTGACTGGTTTTTAAAATTAGAAACAAAAAATAGCAGCGGATTGCAATTTCATATACATGTAGCTATTCAATGGCCAGATCTAGAACTAAACAACCATGAAAACTGTATAGCTGGTAACCTGTGAATATAATTATTATATAATTATCCATACAGTGACCGGGTATAGAATACACACAATTGTATATCGTTTTCAGCCGTTTCTGTCGGGGTGGACCTTATATTAAGCTTAGCTTGGGCAAAAAGTGGTCAGGCTATAGCCCGAATGCCTGACCGGCTGCTACGGCTGTTACGTACGATAACACATCACCTTCACTTTCACGGATCCATGAACAAGTAGGTATGCCGATCAGAATGCAGTGGAATCCTCAGGCGCTGTTACTTTTGCTGGGCCGTAAAATAATGTATTTATAGCACACACCTTAATTTAATTACTGTAGCGTCACGTGCTAAAAGAGTTGGTCTCAACGGCGGGCCATTTTGTTTTCAGACGGGGCGGGCGCACTCTTCAATTTACGTGCTTTCTAGCGTGCACGTGATATTGCAGGAGAACTTTGCGCACTGGCTATGCCTCCTAAGAGACCAGCGCGATTACCGAAAAGGTACGACGACCTTGTAAGCACCCATGTCCACAAAGAGTGAGTTCCGGCAGCTTACAAAAATGTGGCATGTGATGCATATATGAGGCATGGTTTTTGTAGTTTAAAAAAAAAAACTGCCTGCATGGGATTCATGCATGCATGTGTAGCGCGGGAATAGCGTAAAAGCCATATATATATATACGATTTAGTCCTATGGCCAGTTTTGTATACACTTGTCTATTTTCGACACAGCGCTAGCATTTGCCATTGTCGCGGGGGGCCGGTGTTTGGGAAGGATGATAGACTAGAAACTCTTACCTGTGGGTGAGAGTGCGTCCTCTGAAGACTTATAAACAGTGGTAGGCGTTATTTACGTACGCTGAACTACCTTTTCAGAGTGGTGCAATGTGTTGTGCATTGAGGATAATCGAACGTACAGATGCCTGTCGAGTACGCTATCTATTGAAGATAAAGGGGTTGTTGAAGAAGACGATCTGATACCAGGAGCAGAGATGGTGTGGAAAAACAAAGGGAAACTGTATACAGTAGTTCTACAGGAGGTGGATGGTAAGCATATGGACTAATTTCTTGCACTGACCTGTACAGGTAACCGTTTAAAAGAATTTTCAAGCATGAAAAAAAAAAGCCTTATTGTAATATTTATCGGTAACACAAAATCAATTTTTGCAATTACTGCATGCATTAAGTTGTCCTAGATTTGTCCAGATTGATTACAAAAAAAAATTGGTGGCTGTGATTGTAAAGATTTTTGGGACCTTTTTATGTGGATCAATGCTGCGATATCATACCTATATATGAAATTATGAATCATTTTGAAATTGGATATTCTGAATACATGTTCCCTTATAAATGGTTCACATATATATATATATATACAATATATGTTTGCATGGTATAATGCCTTCTTATCCAAAAGGGAAGCCTAAGCCTGCTAATAAGCATTTGTTTAGTGAAGATTCTGATTCAGCAGAGGAACATGCTAAGGAAAAGGTACACATTATGCAATATAGCTTGTGCAATTAAATTTATTTTTCATAATGTGGTGATGTTTATTTTCTTTTTCTTGTAGACATCACAGCCACAAGCAGAAATTCATAGTCAGCAGGTAAGGAGACACATGTAGTATTTTTAATCTGATATTTTTAAAATCTGTGTTCAGAGATCAGTTGATCAAGATCAGAACACCTTAGCAGCTACTAAATGTGATGTAAGATAAATTAAATCACATTTTTGGTAATCCACATGTGAATCATGACATTGACAATGACTGGCGGTTAGAGCAAACAATGGGAAAACATAACCAGCTGTCTGAAGGTGAGTATTTTGCTTAATTTAATTTCATTCATAAATGTTTTTCCACAGCAAAGTATTGATGTACTCAATACAAATGTAGTGGCATTGAATAGTTCCGTGCTCACATTGATCACTATTATGGGAAGGACAGACCGTGACCATCATCAATTGATGGAAAAAGTCAGTGACTGTGGCGTCCCAAATACAGAAGAAGCAGGCAAAGTTGCTATTGCAGATGTGAAAAGGCCCCAGGTAACATCACCACCACCTGAAAGTGAAGAGAAATTTATAATGGTATTATCTGTTTCTATAATTTTTGAGACATAACTTAATAAATGTTTATTTCAATTTTAGGAAAATGGTGTTGATATAAGAAACATCAAGGCTCATGACATATTCAAATATGCACTATTCCTAATGGATGCTCTCTTCACAGAAGAAGATATGTCAACTTCATGCTTTGTTCAGTCAGAGAGTTGAAAAGCAAGTTAGAAACACCCGTTAGAACCTTCAAAAGTGAAACTCCTTGAAGGTAAATTAAATGTTTTTTTTTTACTACCACCGTTTCTGTTGTGCTAATTTCATTGCTGTACACCTTTTAAATACAAGTGGTGATATGATGATGCAATTGATTTATATATGTACAGAATGTCTGTATAGGAGGTATGGAAAGAATGCAGTTGAAGAGAACCTTAATGCCATAAGACAGAGGTGCAACCAAAAGTGCCGAGATAAAAAAAAAGAAAAAGAAAAAGAAAGCAAAATGCATTTGTTGACTAAGGGAGGTAGTGGTACTTCCTCACAAACCATGTCCTAACTTGCTACCCAGCTCAACAACTCTGTTTACTCTGCAGCTCATCAAACTGTTTACCCAGCAGCTCATCAACTGTTTAGCCAGCTCATCAACTGTTTACTCTGCAGCTCATCAACTGTTTAGCCAGCTCATCAACTGTTTACCAGGTCATCAAGTGTTACCCATGTTTATCCAGCTCATACACTGTATATGTATATCATTTTGATTGTAGCTATATAAATGTAAAAGTTATATGCATGTACATGAAGCACTGCAAGATGAAACCAGGATTGAAGCCAAGAATCTTGGCCAAGAGACAAGGATTTTCCGGCAAAGATCTGGGCAGGATCTTGGGCCTCTTGGCCAAGGTTAACCCCCCCAAGACCCCAGGATCTTGGCCAAGAGAGTGCCCCCAAGATCCCAAGATCTTGGAGCCTCTTGGCCAAGATTGCTGGCCCAAGATCGCAAGATTACGATGCAAGATCTTGGCCAAGAAGTTTCCACTGGGTCCTCCATATGCACAAAGGACCCACCAATCTGGCATAGGGCAGACACATCTCATAATAAAGGGCGTGGTTCTTGGGCTCAAAGCGGTCGATGAGGAGGAGCAGGTGGGCAAGCCTGTTGGCAGCCTCATCCCTGGACCCCTCCTTGGCCAGCAGCTCCAGGATGAGGAGGGAGGTGGCCTCCACACCTCCCTGCTCCTGCTGCAGGGTGAGGCAGCGCTGGGAGGTCTCCACTGCCTGCTCCCAGTCCTGGAGGGCCAACTGGACCTTCATCTTGTCCAGCAGGGCGGGCACAGAGCCAGGGTAGGAGGCCACAGCTTGGTTGAGGAGGTCCAGGGCGTGGCTGAAGTTGTGACGTGAGAGGTAGTACCTGGCCTGTGGGGGGAGGGGCCAGGGGTGTGGTCAACGATGACAGGGGATAGGCATGATGATATGCAGTGTATGAATTATGTGGTGTTTGAGGAGAGTGTGTGTGGGGGGGTATATATTAGGGGTAAACTGCACACATACACACACACACACACACACACACACACACACCTTGCCCAACATGGCATCCAATGGTTTGGGTTGTTCAGTTCTGTTAGGTGGAAGAGAAGCTCCATAACATAACATAAGCCACACCCCTCCCCACCCACTCACCCTGCCAACACTTCATCAAAGTACTTCACTGATTTCTTCACAAATGCATCTCTGTTGCAAGTCAGGTCTATCCAGCCTTGGAGGGTAAGCCCCTGTAATGATGAGGTTAATCACACTACATGGATGATGGGGAGCAGGTAACCAGACCTCTTTGGAGGCAGGAGACATCTTGAGCATACGACTGACATACTCTCTGGCTTTGTCGTGTTTCCCTGTCAGCCATAAGAACATCCCTGCATAGTAGAGGGACTGGGGAGGAGGGTAGGAGAAGGGGTAAAGAGGGAGGAGCAGAGAGGGGAGAGGGGGGAGAGGGGAGGGGAGGGGGGAGAGGAGAGGGGGGAGAGGGGAGGGGAGGGGGGAGGGAGGGGAGGGGAGGGGCGATGGGGTGGACAGGGGAGGGAGAGGGAGGGGAGAGTGAGAAGAGGCAAGACAAAGATAAACATACATGATGGCTGACCATCATCTCCAGCCATCTCACCTTCTCTCCACAGGTAGTCCTTTCAGATCGAATTTTGCCTTTTAGCTGTTGGACTGCTTTGCAATCTGCATCACCATGGTGATGGTGGTGGGCGTGGTGAGGTGTAGTACTGAAGCTCACCTACTGTCTTGCACTTTTCGTGGGCGTGGATCATCAACATGGAGGAACACAGGACCATGTCTCTGTTGTCTGCAATGTTCTCTAACTCTCTGATCCCTTCTGACGTGTGGTCTGTACGTGGGTAGTCTCGTACCCAGACCCAGATTCCCAACAGCTGCGGATGGATTACATCACCGCTACGTGGAAGTGGGTCTGGTGTCCTGTACAAATTTCTGTCCAGCGATTACATAATACTTACATTCCAACGTCGGGAGGAATGCAGTTACGTCATGTATGAATAACATTATCTTCCGCAAGAATGCAATTAGTGTGATAATGCTTTAATTAGAAACGCGTGTCAAGCTGTGTACATTTCCTTTCTATCTTCCTCTAGTCAGGGAGCGATTATCAGTGCGCTTAGTCTTAGATACACCTGATCCTAAACGCCAGCGTTTTGAATCATCTCTCACAAGCGAAGTCACTCCAGACAAGGTAAGTGTAAGCTATGCTGCATTCTTTTATACACAAGTGCTGGGTCACAGGCTGCAGTGAGAAGCACCCCGCCAAGGCCTGCCCATTTGCCTGAGACTATGTGAGCTCCAGCAACTGAAAGATCATCCTGACAAGGCCTGCGTCTCCTGGCGGTGTGTCCACCGGCTACAATTAACCTCACTTTCCTTTCACTTCACGCAACCTAATTTCACAGTCCATTACTCCACAATTGACAATGTGGTGGGGCTCCTTAGCAGATTTGAAAATGGTGCCATGATGGCCAAGGTAGACCTAAAATCTGCATTCAGAATGGTTCCAATCCAGGCCTCTGAATGGAATTTCAGGCCTCTGAATGGAGTTCCCATTCAGAGGCCTGGATTGGGACCATTCTTAATGCAGATTTTGATGAGGCTCCACCACCTTATCCATCTTAATTCTAAAGCCAGAGCTGACATACGATGGTGGAACAGCTTCCTACCATCTTGGAATGGCATTTCTATGTTCATCTCCCCAGATTGGAACTATGCAGAGTCCATCCAGTTGTACAGGGATTCCTACGGCACCTGTGGTTTTGGGGCCAACTTGGATGGGCCCTCGTTCAGAGGCAACTACCCACACCAGTGCCTCAAGAGCTGGTAGAGCTCTAAAAGGTTGCCTGAGACACCTCCTCCACAGAGCTGTGGCCCCTTCAGCGTCCACCACCTACAGGGCAGGGATGAGGAAGTACTACGCCTTCTGTCACAAATTTAACCTGACCACACTGCCAAGGAATCAAGCACTCCATCAAACTTTTCTCAGTCAAACGGGGAGTGAGGAAGGATCGTCTATTGGAGAGGGAAGTTTATCAAAGTGGGCATGCTTACCCCTCTTGACTTCGTGCCTCGAGGGGAGGGACATGGTAGTGAAGGCAGAAGGGGGCGTTGAGGAAGCTGCTCTCCCGCGACCTAGGGGGTCCTCTCGCGCCGCTTGAACTTCTTGACTTCTTACATGCGTCGGAGTCGCTGGACTCAGACGACGAGCTGCTTGAGCTGCTCTCTGAAGATGAGGATCGGCTGTGGCATCGTTTCTCGCTCTTTGACTTTTTGGCGCGATTGTGAGGGGCTTGCTTCGTACCTCTCGAACCGATAGCTCGTCAAATTTATACCCATAGCAGAAAGCCGGGCCGAAAGCCGTAACAAGAGACTTCCCATATCCTGTTGGTAAGCTTACGAACGTGTCCCGACCACGGACTACGTCTTCGATGACTCGGAACTGTTCGTCCTTAACTTTGGCATACCCCATACGTTCACCCGCCGACTGAATCGCACGTATTACCTGTACATCTGATCATCCATCTCACTGGTGTTTGCGGCCCAATGTTTTGTGGACATTCCGAAAAATTGAAATGATGATGTCATGCCCTTAACAACGACCTTGACAACCGAAGACCTTTGGAACGTGAGATCACACAAAAACACCGATGGACTAATCGGCATTTTAACACGGTACAAGGAAAGGAACACCTTTTTTCTATCTGTGTCGCAAACCACGAGGCGTAGTCAACTTGCTACAGCAAGCTACGGACCCTGAAAGCGGGTTAGTCTTTGCGCACCTCTTCGATACAGAAGCGATTCTCCACGCCTGCGACAATAGGAAATCAGAAATAAAGGTTGTTTCGTAAAGGGAACTAAAGGTACTAATAGATATTTGCAATGGTTTGTAGCCACAGTTTTTTTCTGACAGCGAACAAATGTACTAAAAGTTAGCAAGAAATACCGGGAGTATCGTTACTATGCTTGGTTACTAGTAGGTCCTAATGTGGGATTGGCGGCGCGTTATGTAGGGCAATGAACAGCTGTTGTTATTTCATAGTTCAGAGCAACTGTTGGATCTTACTTATGTCTTACTACCATCTCATCTTGGTCACCAATACCAGCCTCATCTCAGCCACCAGTACCAGAGCCTCATCTCAGCCACCTGTACCAGTCTCATCTTGGCCACCAGTACCAGCCTCATCTCAGGCACCCTGTACCATGGGCCCCCTCCCCACTTCGGGACTAAATGACGACCCCCCCCCCCCCCCCCCCCCCTTGTAATAAAAGTTTACATACATGCGCACCCCCCACTGGCTGAATTGGCTGAAAGCGGACAGCCCCCCCCCCCCCCCCCCCCCCCCCCCAGCTGGTTGAATCGGCCAAAAGCGGACCTCGCTGGTTGAATCAGCCGAAAGCAGACAGACAGCCCCCACCCCGCTGGTTGAATCAGCCGAAAGCGGACAGCGCCCCCCCCCCCCCCCCCCCCCGTGCTGGTTGAATCAGCCAAAAGCGGACAGCACCCCCCCTCTCCCCCCCGCTGGTTGAATCAGCCGAAAGCGGACAGCGCCCCCCCCCCCATGCTGGTTGAATCAGCGAATAGCAGACAGCACCCCCCCTCTTCCCCCCGCTGATTGAATTGGCCGAAAGCAGACAGACAGCACCCACCCTGCTGGTTGAATCAGCCGAAAGCAGACAGCAACCCCCCCCCCCCCCCCCCCCCCCCCCCCAACCTGGTTGAAATCCACTGAAAGCTGACAACATATTCATGGCTGTCAAATGGCGCCCCCTTGCCCTATTCTGCCCCCCCCCCCACCTACCCCCCTCCAGAAAAGCTGGGGGTGCCCATGGTACCAGTCTCATCTCAGCCACCTGTACCAACCTCATCTCAGCCATCTAGCTGTACCAACCTCATCTCAGCCACCTGTACCAGTCTCATCTCAGTCACCTTTACCAATCTTATCTCAGCCAGTACCAAACTCATCTCAGCCACCTGTACCAGTCTTATCTCAGCCAGTACCAACTTCATCTCAGCCACCTGTACCCGTCGAATCTCAGCCAGTACCAGCCTCATTTCAGCCACCTGTCATCTCAGCCACCAATACCAGGCTCATCCCATCCACTTGTCATCTCAGCCACCAGTACCAGCCTCATCTCAGCCACCAGTACAGCCTCATCTCAGCCACCTGTACCCTCATCTCAGCTATTAATACCACCCTCATAACTTGTTTGCATTGATAACAGAATTTGAGTGCATGGGTAGATGTTGTTAATAGAATACCAAGTGTAAATCTGCTGCAAACTCTGTGCATTGATTTGAACGCTTTGGTTTATTATCAGGTGCCACAAGCAAGCGACCACACACCCTGCATCGCTCCTGACCTTTATTAATGTAGTGATGCTCCATTCAAACCGCACCGATTATTCCAAAAATACACACGCCGCGTAGGTTGGTAAAACAAAACTGTGGCTTGTTCTAATTGTTATAAATATGCTTCTTGATCTGTCTTGTTAATGTCATAACTCGCTGACCTAAATCCTATTGTCACTGTCTTTGCTACACACGATCAAAGTACCCCCTATCAGTTACCGCCTCCATCACATGGGCGTATAAAAACGATGCGCAACGATTCGAGTAATATTGTAGGCTATGCGCGTTGGAGATTTTCCTTAGTGCGATGATAGGGAGTACGAAAGATCAAATCATCTCAAAGCTATGACTTGAAAAAAGCACGAAATGTGGGTCACAAAAAGTACGATTTATAATGAGCTCTACAATTTAAAAATTTTACACCATCCAAAAGGCATACCGTATTAGCCAATTATCTGAATTGTGTCCAGCCGCAAACAGCAGTGATCTCTAGCCCACAGCCCTATGCGGCCATACAATTTGTGGACAAAAGGCATACCTCTTGAAATATTGAAAAAGTGGCGTAATGCCCTAGCAACCACCCTTGACAACCGACAACCTTAGAAACCTTGCACTACATGTTACCATGTTTAAACTTGTCACCATTTTAAAGCCATACAATGAATAAAGTATCTTTGTTCTATTTGTAGCCAAAGTCACATGGCCTAGTTTTCTCTCCACCGCTTCCTACGAGCGGCCATTTTTCGACGAACGCATCGACTTCAACGTACTTTTTGGACCACGTAGACAAATTCTGCGCCCCAGTTGGAAGCGAATAACAAAAGGAGACAGAAGGAACTTACAACATATAGTATGGAACTGTAGCCATACTTTTTCTTCGCAATGGTATACGCATGTGAAGTGTACCGTGGTTTGAGCCGTGTAAACTAGCCCAGTACATATACGTGTTGACGTGAAAATCAGCTGGACCCCCCTGCCCTTATGTACCCACTGTCAGCTGGACACCCAGCCCACCTACCCACTGTAAGTAGCTGCACCCCCTGCCCCATGTACATGTATTGGACCCCCGGCCCTGCCTTCATGTACCCACGTACTGCAAGCAGTTGGACCCCTGACTGCCCCCTGCCCCATGTACCCACTGTTACACTCTGTTCCCATGTGCCCACACTATAATCCCCTGTCCCCATGTGCCCACTATAAACAGCTGGACCTCCTGCCCCATGTAAATACCCACTGTTAGCAGCTGGACCTCCTCCCCCACATGTCTACTGTAAGCAGCTGACCCCCGGCCTTCATGTAAGCAGCTGGACTCCCTGCCCCCATACACCCACCGCTACCCCATACACCCATTGCTACCCCCTGCTCTCATGTACCCACTGTGAGCAGCTGGATCCCCTGCCCACATGTACCCTCTATAAGCAGCTGGACCCCCTCCCCCATGTACCCACTGTAAGCAGCTGGACCCCTGCCCCATGTACATGTATGCAGCTGGACCCCCTGCCGTCATGTACCCACTGTAAGCAACTGGAACCCCTACACCATGAGTCCACTGTAAGCAGCTGGACCCCCTCCCCCATGTACCCACACCCCCTTGCCCCCATGTACCCACTGTAAGCAGCTAGACCCCTTGCCCCTATGTACCCACTGTTAGCATCTGGACCCGTGCCCCCACATATGCCTACCTCATGTACCAACTGTAAGCAGCTATACCCCCTCCCCCATGTACCCACGCCCCCTTGCCCCATGTACCCACTGTAAGCAACTGGCCCCCCTGCCCGCATGTACCCACTGTAAGCAGCTGGATCCCCTCCCCCATGTACCCACGCCCCCTTGCCCCCACGAACCCACTGTAAGCAGCTGGATCCCCTCCCCCATGTACCCACGCCCCCTTGCCCCCATGTACCCACTGTAAGCAGCTAGATACCTGCCCCCCATGTAACCACAGTAAGCCGCTGGACCCCTGCCCCCCACGTACCCACTGTAAGCAACTAGATCCCCCTGCCCCCATGTACCCACTGTAAGCAGCTGGATACCTGACCCCCATGTAACCACAGTAAGCCGCTGGACCCCTGCCCCCCACGTACCCACTGTAAGCAACTAGATCCCCCTGCCCCCATGTACCCACTGTAAGCAGCTGGACCCCCTCCCCCATGTACCCACGCCCCCTTTCCCCCATGTACCCACTGTAAGCAACTGGCCCCCCTGCCCGCATGTACCCACTGTAAGCAGCTGGACCCCCTGCCCCCATGTACCCACTGTAAGCAGCTGGACCCCCTGCCCCCATGTACCCACTGTGAGCAGCTAGACCCCTTGCCCCCATGTACCCACTGTAAGCAGCTGGATACCTGCCCCCCATGTAACCACAGTAAGCCGCTGGACCCCTGCCCCCCACGTACCCACTGTAAGCAACTAGATCCCCCTGCCCCCATGTACCCACTGTAAGCAGCTGGACCCCCTCCCCCATGTACCCACGCCCCCTTTCCCCCATGTACCCACTGTAAGCAACTGGCCCCCCTGCCCGCATGTACCCACTGTAAGCAGCTGGACCCCCTGCCCCCATGTACCCACTGTAAGCAGCTAGACCCCTGCCCCTGTGCACTGTACTCTCTGCCCCTATGTACTCACTAAGTAGCTGGACCCCCTGCACATGCCCCAAAGTACCTACTATAAGCAGCTGGTCTGCCCCATGTTCCCACAGTAAGCAGCTGGACCCCCTGCCCTCATGTACCCATTATAAACCCCCTCTCATGAATTCTCTCCTTTTTCTAGCCACCAAATGTTTTCCACAAGCTCTGCAAAGTTTCTCGAGCTGGTATATATGTGGTGTTCCATCTAGGCTATGTGACCGAATAAAGCTACTAATACCGCATTATTCATAGAAAAGCAAAACCCTTTATTGTGTGGTGAAAAAAAAGTATGGCTGGACCTAAATGGTGTTTCTGTATACCTAAATGTGAATAGTTGACAATGCGGCATGCTGACGTTCCTGAGAATTTGTCTGTGCTTGGTATTATCAGCGTGAAGTACCCCCTCTCCCTTACGATATCCATATATAAATTGGCTGCGCGTTATTAAGGATTGCGATATAAAGAGTGCGCATATGGTATAGTCTCTACTACGACGATACACCAGTTATATGTGAGGGATCAACAGGTATTTGATGGTAAAATGAACAAGATACAGCTCTATCAAAAAACGCCATTTTAATGAGGCCATGGCGCATCTAGCCGCAATGAGTTTTTTTGGTTTACGGTATTGTCTAATTATGGACCCTTTTGTCCAGCCGCAAAGGGCTGTGAGCCTTGCCGCCATAACCAATAACTTCGATTGATAACTAGAGTATGCAATTAATGCATACCTCAAATCTGATTGGTCGCCCCAACATTCCGGGGGAGCTGGACAGAAATTTGTACAGGAGGACACCAGACCCACTTTCCACGTAGCGGTGATGTAATCCATCCGCAGCTGTTGGGAATCTGGGTCTGGGTACGAGACTAGTACGTGGGCGGAACAAAGTTCGACCACCGTATTGGTGCATGGGGTTGGCCCTGTCATTACCTTCCATTACGATGCCATACGCTTTCCAGAACAGCAGTGCAGGGTCCGAACCGTAGGTCTTAAGGAGCTCCATGACAACCGTCTGCACGTGGTTGTAGTACCCTTCCCGTGCTAGTCTCGTACCCAGACCCTCAATCCCACAGCTGCGGGTAACGGTGATGTAATCCACCCGCAGCTGTGGGATTGAGGGTCTGGGTACGAGACTATTCCCGTGCGTAGTACAGAACAGAAGCCTACGTACGGGATAAATAGACTTCGTTTAATTTCAAAGCCTATTAGCGCTAGCCGTATTGAGGTTACAACCGAAAAAGTTGCTTTTGGTTGCTCACCATAACTTTGTTGGAATCGGATTCGGCCATTTCGCTAGCGAATGGTTACCATAGCAACACTGTTTACGCATGCGCACTATTCCCTGTTTGGACCATCACCAAAGTGTTCCCCACGCAGAGTGCAAGTGAAAGCCAATAGGTGATGACCACGCCCATTTATTAGCATGGCACGTACGAAATGGTGCACGTATATAATCTCTCTATATTGTACAGTCATAATAAGTGGTTTATGCTACAACCTTCATGTCCAAGCCAGATGTATATGTATAATAATTGATTGATGAAGTGCAGTCATATTCTCATTAAATACCTACCAGTCTTGCAACTAGATTACATACACACAGTCATGTCATTAACTTTTTAAATATATACTTAATATGCTCCTCTGCTATCCCCCTTGTTATGTTTTAACTATCAACTATACATGTACTAAAGGCACACTATGCTCCTCTGCTATCTTCCTCGCCAATGCTGGGTTATTTCCTCCAACAGATCTGTGTACAGCTTGGCACAACAGTTTCCAAGATGGCTTACAAAACTTTTTGGCATCACAGTGTTGTTGCTGTAGCCAAGCATGAAGGACATCTGTGAGACATTCATTTGGGTCATTGGGATGTTTTGCTGAAATAGTATCCAGCCCTGCACGTCTAATTCCTAAGGCCAATCCTAGGGATTTCCATTTTGCTGCTATATCCAGCACTGCCTCCACTACATCTGCAAGGTCATCCTCACCTGGGCCAAGGGGGTGTGGTTTGTAAGACACAACACTACATGATGTGCTCAACATACCAAGAGGGTCACCAGACACACTTGAGAAATCATCACCTGTACTTGGTACTGTATTACTTCCAACCCCATGTCCTCCAGTTCCTACACTCTGTCTTCTGCCATCTGCAGTGAGTTAATGCCATGTTATGCATCAAAATTGCACGTTCAGTATTCAGTGCTTGTATACACTTCTG
Organism: Eunapius fragilis; assembly: GCA_963681505.1. Taxonomy (NCBI): domain Eukaryota; kingdom Metazoa; phylum Porifera; class Demospongiae; order Spongillida; family Spongillidae; genus Eunapius; species Eunapius fragilis. The sequence continues at coordinate 16,571,042 of OY811972.1, read as the reverse complement.
CTTAAATTATTGTAGCTGTTATGGCTTTTGCATACAATTTTCATGAAACATTTCAGGAAGTATTGTTAGAAGTTTTACTAGACACAAGGAACTATGTCAGATCTTAAGTGAAGAAAATGAGAAAGCTGGGAACTGAAGGCAAAGGTGGTAGAAAAAGAAGGGAACAGGGTTTTTGAGATAGGGAAAACCTGTATTTGGCATGTGTAATCAAACAAAAAGAAGGGTTTTACTTTCCCCATACAAATTTAACCATCTACTCACCATTTTCAAGTGTTCTGGTAGTTATTGGAATGCTGTACTCCTCAAAATCTTCTGCTGCCTTGGCCCTCACACGTATGGTGTACTCAGTGTGTGATCTTAGACCAGTCAGCTCAGTACTGGTAGTATTTTCAACAACATCTTGAAGGCATTCATTTTCACCATGTTGAGTGTAGCCGACTTGATAAGCTTTGATAATAGCATTGGGATCATCGACCCGATCCCATGATATAGACATGGATGTGGTTTTGATACCAATAGCTCGGAGTCCAATGGGACCTGAATGGAGTGTATGGAAAGTACTATGTATAAGAGTTAAAAGCCACAATTAAAATTTGTAATGATATTACACTTATTTTCACATTAGTAGTAACTGTGATCTAATTTCACTCTAACATGCTAGCGTAAGCTTACTTAATGTTCACATATAAGAATGAAGCAAGTTCAAGCCAATAACATATTATTGAATTCGTTGAGATTGAATCGTAAAATAAAAAGTGGCACATACCTTTTTTTGTCCATACATAATATTCATGTTTTATTCTCCCATTATTTTTGTTTTCCTTTTCACACTGATAGCAGTCTTTAGGTGGTGGGTGCCATTTAGCCACGTGATCATGCTCATCTTGATGGTCAGGACATTCAATAGCATCATAATACTTCATATCACCAAAATTGAGACGTTTGACTACTGCAGAAATAGAATCATAAACCATGTCCTTGATAATGTATGGAAAAGTATTGCATAGCTGGATATATATTCTGAAGTGAGAGAACATGTCCACTAGGGTGACTGTACTTTGCACATCATAGACAAAGGCAACACAATTACGATAACAGCAGCTGGGGATGTCACTGTTAATGCTTAGTTCCCAATTCTTCAACTGAAGTAGATGGGCCACAAGTGAACAGAACAATCCACCTGGTGTACAACCTCCACCAAAGCCAATACACAATGGAGGAATGTCATTATTAGTGTCATGACTTCTTACCTTTGCAATAGGGTTTTCAGTGCAGGGTAACAGTACTGGCATCAAGTAAAATTTTGTATCCCTGTTATCGATTTTAGATATTATGTTTAGCTCAGTAAAGAGTTTTAAAAGCAATTCTGTGTTTAATATGTACTCTTTATCATTGCATTGAGGCAGAATCCGCTTCAGAATCTCATCAGAGATATAAGCATGTGTTTTGAAAATTTGTAAAGCTCCAGATACACAACTCTTGTTGTTCACTAGCTTGTAATGTTGCTGCACAATTTGTGTGACCTCATTAAGAAGACTTTGTGGATCACAAAACACTATATCTTCAAGTATATCTTTGTAGTAAAGAAATATGTTGCTTTCCACAAGGTGTTTCAATGCTTCCTCAAAGCGATCATCTCTCCTCTTGAAATGTGGAAACCTACTAGCCTCATATTTGCACCTAGCAAGACGCAGGATACCTTTGGGCTTTGAACCTTGACTTGCATTCTTTAGTGCCAGTTCAAGTCCAAACCAAGCAATTGGGGTGGGTTGATAATTAAGTTTATTCGCTGCTTGCATTATTTCATTCCTAATATCACCAAGTGTTTTCCTTATCTCATTACCACAGGAAAGACAGTCTATATGAAAAATTGGTCGACCATGACCAAATTCAATAACATTTGAGCGGAAAGGATTTAAAATTTTCTTTAGTACTTCAATATCTAATAATTGTGGTTTAACATCCTCATGTGTTCCAATCACCAGGATTGTTGGACACGTTCCATGACGAACTTTTAAAACTTTGAGAGAATGTTCTAGGATCTCTTTATGTGTTAAATAGGATACATATTTTTCTCCAAGGGATCCTTCAGAACCATAATATTCAACTGTTGGCTTTTGGTCCAACCCCTCAGACAACTTGAACACAAATATGACAACAGATGTATTATGTATAAATAGTGGAAGTAGATCATGGAACTCAGGCTGACCACCACTGTCTATGAAATGGATCCAGGTACCAGTTTCAATCTTTGTCCCACCTTTATATGGAATCAAATTCATTGATATGACATGCATATATACACAAACACACACACACATACACACAAAAAAGCTCCTGGTATTTTGAAATTGTATCTCATTATACAATAGTGTGCTATTAATCTAGAGAACTATATAGATTAAGACATGAGCTGGCAATCCAATTGTTCCCCTTCAGACCTGCATTAATTTCACCTTCAACACAGGATTGAATTCTGTTGGGGCCATGACTCTCAACCACCCCCAGCCAAACTAACACCTAGGGCTTGTTGACCAACCAATTCCAAATATTTGTATGCATGGTATTGCATTTTACCTGCATTGGATTGTTTTGCTGCTCCAGGAAGGGGGTCTAATAATGAATCACTAGTGTGGGAGGACCTGGGAGGGGGCTTGCTCTATATTGCTTTAACGCTCTATGCACAAGACCCCTTTGGTTCTTAATCGTCATCCTCTCTTTAAAGAAATCAACAAAGCAGTGGCGGATCCAGGAATTAAGTGAGGGGGGGGGCCTACATGAATAATTAATGAGGGAGAGGGGCAGAAGAGGCGCCGTGTCGAACTAAGGGTATGGAGGAGAGTTGTAGCATGCACATATGCAGAATTCAAGATATAATATAGAGGGAAAGCGCTGAACTGTTTAAAATTTTGAAACACTGCATTAGATAATTATATTTATATCATTATTGAGGGTCCAGGGGGGGGGGGGGGTGCAGACCCCCAGGATCTCCTCACCGGATCCGCCCTTGCAAAGCAAGCATGATATACGGTGGCAGCTACAGAAAAATGACTATGAGTGCGTCAGCTATGAAACTGATTCAGTATGAGCACGACAGCTACGAGGCAGATCCAGAAAAGATAGTCTATGATATCATGAAAGGATTTAAAAACAGATGAAACAAGTAAGAAAACATTCTCTAAGAGAACGTTGGTGGCACATAGGATTGGAAGGCAATAGTGGTGTAAAAAGGAAGGAAACAAGGATCTAATAAGAAAGGGAGGTATAATATTAGTTTTATATTTCGCCAATTTGTAGGACATGATGCTGGGGGCGAAATATAGGACTATTAATTTTTTTTTTGCACCACAATTGCCTTCCAATCCTATGTGCCACCAACGTTCTCTTAGAGAATGTTTTTCTTACTTGTATAGATTGATATATATATATGGGACAGTGTGCAGCTAAATCACCCTTATGGTACTTTTTCAAAATTTCCAGAATAAGCAAAAGAAAAGTAACGCTCGCATTGAAATGTATGGCTAATTATAAATTCAGTGCCTAATAACTTTGTGATGGATAGTCCGATTTAGGATGCGTACGAACCATTTGACAGAAGCTCATGGGTGTTCAAGGAAAATCAAAAAATTTGAAAACTTGAAAAACTAGCCAGAAGGGTGATTCTGCTGGACACTGTCCCATATAAATAAATAAATAAATAAATAAATAAATATATATATATATATACATGAAAACATTAATGGCCCAAACCATTCAGAAGGGATAGTGATTTTAATTTTATTTATATACACATGGTATCATTTTGTCATGCACTGTTCCAAATACAAACAGATATGATTTGTTGAAATACCTGGAGCGTTTGTAATGGCGTCAATGAATTTTTGGTGAAAAGGGTTGGAAGTACTTGCTTGATCAAATATGTGTGATGAACTTGGATTCTTCTTGCTTTCATCCACTAGTTTTGTTTGTATTAAAGAATGTATTGAGTTCTCGATATCTTTAAATTCAGAATTTAATACTGGTTCATTGGTTTTGGGTAATTGAATGTCAGGTATGATTCCACTCTGTGAGAAAATTGGAGAATCTCTGAATAATATTTCAGATTCTTTCAACGTGCTAGCTCCATCATATAGATCCTTTGAAAGATGAAGCTTGCTTTCTGTACTGTTAGTTTTGTCTGGTGTAGAACCTGAAACCAGTGAAGATTGATAATTTGTTTTCAAATGGTCAGCTATTGCCTTCATGAATTCTTCATCATCATTCATAACAGACCAATCACAATCACTACCCATAGCCCGTGAGAAGGAGACTGCGCGAATAGGATTTTCCATTACACATGTACTCTCACGTTTCTTGGGAGGTTCCTTGTTAATGAGGAGGTGTTTAATAGCAGTCTTTCCAACTCCTGCTGGTCCAATTATGAGACATTTTATGACATTACGCTCAACAGATCCATCTTTCATAGCATCTTCATATATTTTCTTTGCTACAAGTAAGTGTAAAAAATAAAGTAATTACTGCATAATGGTTCAAGAGAAATAACATGTATGGTGCATAATATATATCATGCTTTTGTGTTTTAGAATCATTACTGATCAGGTACAAAAATGCAAACCCTAATATACGCCTTAACAAGAATTCACATAAAGAGATTTTCTACTGTTACAGATATCAATAATGCATTCGGGGTTAGATTAGGCTTACAACAACTATGGGATTTTATTGTACCCACCCAAACTCAGCCTATATTATTATATATTACCATGAAGCAGATTAATAAACTTTACCATGAATTACATTTGCACTAAAGGAAAGCCTGGGCTGACAATTGTGTTGGTTCAGGATGCTTTTCTTTAAGAACACCAATTGGAGCCATCATTAGTACGAGCTGAAATGTCACAGCATTGGCTCTCGTCAGATGGAGGTTGGAGGGCCATTATACTAACCAAGAAACCTTAAGTCACTGGTATTATCTAACCTGTATGATCAAATCACAGTAAGCATTTGTCCATTTTCAAATAAAGGAACCTATTAATTTTCAACTACATAACCTTATTTTGCAGAAGCTGTTTAATGTCTTACAGTCCCATATGAAAAAAAACTTGGTTGGAAAGCATCCTCATCTTGACTGATGTGCTCATTGGGTTAAACAGGCTAGCTTGGTAAAAGCTTTGCTTTATATTATTACTCGATTACTTAAACAATGCATATGCACACATCAAACTGCATGTCCAAAAATAATATTGACAGACTATTTGTATTATTAAATCTATCGTTTATCTGATTTATGATGCAATCAGGCTGTTTCACTATGAATTTTTTTTTCTCTATAATCTTTTCAAGTGTAAACAATTAAACACTTACCATCTTCAAGTGTGCTGGCAGTGATTGAAGTGCTGTACTCCCCATAATCCACTGTCTTGGCCCTCACACGTATGGTGTACTCAGTGTGTGGTCCTAGACCAGTCAGCTCAGTACTGGTAGTATTTCCAGCAATATCTCGAAGGCATTCAATTTCACCATGTGGAGTGTAGCTGACTTGATAGCCTCTGATGCTATCATTTACATCATGTGGTGGCTTCCAAAATATGGTCATGGATGTAGCTTTGATATTGTCAGCCTTCAGTCCAATTGGAGGAGTAGGAACTGGTGAGAGAAATTGTTAAAGGATACTACTATGTGTTGCCAAAATAAAAGTCTCATTCAGAATAGTATATGTGCCAATGATCAAGCAAGGATTGTATTGTACGTACCCACATCATCCTCAGACCATACCACCTTTCGTACCACATGCTACTGAACTGATTATATTGAAGAATGTAGACCCCCAATCCAAAATAGTACCCATACAGAGGGATAAGAGGGTTACATAAGGCAGAGACATTTGTACGAGCCCAGAGGCATGGAAAGTAGCAGGGCATGCACTTTTAAAATGGGGATAATGGAAGGCAATGAGAAGACATAAGTGATGTGGAGTCGAAGTTTGAAAACCCATTGTACATCCTGGGTGGCCATCATACAGACCAAAAAAACTAACGTCACCAGTATTATCCCGTCCTTATTTTGTTGAAATTGTCTCACAAAAAAATACACTATGGTCAAAAAATTAAGTCAATGGTATTATCTAACTTCGCATGGTAAGCACGGCATCATCTTCATATTTGATGGGTTCATTTATTGGGTGATGAGCATGAGCTCGGTAAACACTTTTAATTCATTTGATTCAATATTTACATGTGCACATAACACTGGAAAAAATCATCATGATTAAATGGCCTTAGAGTTGGCTATTTCTAATACAGTTATATTCAGTCTACTGTAGGTCTAATCTATTACGATCGTCTCAGGTTGTTTTAGTCTTGTGATCCAGCAAGTCAAGTTACACTATGATTTTTTCTCCCTCTATTTTAATTTTTCAAGTGTAGAATAACGAACAACTTACCAGCTTTCAACATTTTGGCAGTGATCGGATTGCTGTACTTATGGTATCCTGACCACTGTGTGGTTGTCATAAATAAGGTGTCAAATACTGGTGCAAGATTGCAAGCACAGGCAAGCATAGGCAAGCACATGCAAGCTTAGCTTTGATGGACCAATGGGATTTGTAGAGTTCATCGGACAGGAGTCGTGGACAAATCCCGTTGCATGGTGGACTTTTCAGTTGTTACGTATTTATACCCTTGCACAGTGTATTGATTCAGTTGGTCTACACTATTATTACCCGATTATCCTTCGGGATTGCGAGGCAGTTGGGTTGTTAGGATACTACATTGGCGACGAGGGCAAAACACTGGCAATGGCGGCACTATTCGGCAGCATTGCAGAATTCGACTCTTCCAAAGAGGAATGGTCAGCGTATGCAGAGAGGTTAGCGCAGTACTTCGTAGCGAATGGCATCGCAGATGACGACAAGAAAAGAGCGATTTTCCTCAGCGTATGCGGAGCGTCGACCTACGAACTACTGAGAGGACTGGTAGCGCCCCAGAAACCTGCGGAAAAGACTTTCACGGAACTAGTCGCGGCCCTCGGTGGACATTTTGATCCAGTTCCTTCAGTAACAGTTTCCAAATACAAGTTTAACACTAGGGATCGACAGAAGCCAGAAAGCGTGGCAACTTTTGTGGCAGAGTTAAGACAGTTAGCGGCTCATTGCAACTTTGCGGCGACTCTGGACGAGATGCTTCGAGACAGGCTAGTGTGCGGCATTAACGACAACTGCATCCAACGCAGGTTATTGGCCGAACCCAACCTGACATTCAAGAAAGCTTTGGAGCTAGCGCTAGCTCTAGAGTCAGCGGAACGTGACGCAGCGGATCTGACTTCAAAGCCACTACAAAACCCATGTGATGCAGTGAATGCGGTTGAACAGAAGGGCAGCAAGAACGGTCCGTGTTATCGCTGTGGAGGAAAGCATTCGCAAGAAACCAGCAAGTTCAAACAAGCAGACTGCTTCAACTGCGGGAAGACTGGACACATAGCCAAAGCTTGCAGATTGAACGCGAAAACGAAGGCGGGAAAGTTTGGAACTAAGAAGCCCGACAAGGCAAAGGCTAATGTGGTGTCAGCGGATGCGGAAGAGTCTGAGATAGGTATATTAGTTGTTGAGCCTGTTAAAAAGTCCAAACCTATCACGGCGATGGTACATTTGGAAGGAAAAGTTCTGGAAATGGAGGTTGACACTGGAACGGCGATCTCTCTTGTCAGCGAAAGGACGTTTATGAAGCTATGGGGAAATAAACGTTAACTGCAGCCTTCGACAATACAACTGAAGACCTTTACAGGAGAACGGATCCGGGTTCTGGGGACGATGGAGGTAGTTGTCGAGCACAACAGCCAGAACAAGAAGTGAAGTTGGAGTTATTTGTGGTGCAAGGTCATGGCCCAAGTCTTCTGGAAAGGAGCTGGTTGGAGAACCTAAAATTGGATTGGGCTCAGCTGAATATGGTCCACGCGGAAACAAATTAAGCCAAAACTAGCAGAAGTCCTGAACCGACACCAGGAAGTGTTCAATGAACAACTCCATAGATATAATCTATGACAACTCGGTGTAATGAAAGGGTGAAGGTAAAAATAGTAGTGGATGAAAAGGAGAGTCCACAGTTCTTCCGACCTCGCACAGTTCCACTGGCGTGGAAAGCAAAAGTGGAAAAAGAACTGGACAGGTTGGTGAGCACGGGCGTAATTGAGCCAGTAAAATTCTCAGACTGGGCTGCGCCAATCGTTCAAGTCATCAAGCCTGACGGTTCAGTTAGGATTTGCGGTGATTTCAAATTGACTGTGAATAAAGTAAAGTAACAAAGCTGGAAGCGTATCCACTTCCACACGTGGATGATCTCTTCGCATCGCTCGCTGGCGGGGTAGCGTTTTCAAAGTTGGATCTCGCTAACGCATATCAGCAGTTGGAGCTAGATGACGATTCAAAGAAGTTTTTCACTGTGAACACGCACAAGGGTCTGTTTCGGTATAACCGCCTTCCGTTTGGAGTATCTTCGGCTCCTGCGATATTCCAGCGTACGATGGACTCGCTATTACAGGGAATCAAGCATGTATGCACTTACATCGACATCTTGGGGACAGGCGAGAATGAGAGTGCAGCCTGAGGTTGAATATTTGGGCCACAAAATATCAAAAGCGGGGTTAAGTCCCACAGACGCGAAGGTGAGAGCTATTTTAGAGGCACCAGCACCAGAGAACGTCTTCCAATTGCGTTCATTCCTTGGACTCTTAAATTACTACGGAAGATTCCTTCCAAGTTTGTACTCCATACTAGCTCCACTCCACACCCTGCTGACTAAAGGGAAATCTTGGTCATGGGAAAAGCCGCAGCAGGTAGCGTTTGAAAAGGCCAAGAAATTGTTGACATCCTCAAAGATTTTAGCCCATTATGACAGCAAAAAGGACCTAGTACTTGCCTGCGATGCTTCACCATACGGAGTGGGAGCAGTATTGTCACATAGGGACGCTGATGGGACAGAGCAGCCTATAGCTTTTGTGTCAAGAACTCTGGCAACTGCAGAGCGAAACTACTCTCAGCTGGATAAAGAGGGGTTGGCTTTGTATTTGCTGTCAAACGCTTTCACAACTACCTGATGGGAAGATCTTTTGTTATTTGTTCAGACCACAAACCATTGCTGCACTTCTTTGGAGAAAAGCAAGGCATTCCAGCAATGGCATCAGCAAGATTACAGCGATGGGCACTGATTTTGAGTGCCTACCAGTACACCATTGAGTACAAGGCAGGAAAGCAGAATGCTAATGCAGACTCATTGAGCAAACTACCCCTTCCAGATATACCTGTGGAAGTTCCTGTGCCTGAAGAGACAGTCTTTCTAATGGACACCCTTCAAGACCCTGTCAGCGTGGCTCAGATCCGACGCTGGACAGATAAAGACCCAATATTGGTGGAAGTGCGTAACCTACTGAAGGAAGGTTGGCACACAGACTCTGAAAATGATGATTTGAATCCTTACAGCAGATGCAAGGATGAACTCAGCATCCAGGAGGGCTGCATCATGAGGGGAATGAGGATTATTGTTCCAAAACCAGGGCAACAATTAATACTACAGGAGCTTCATGCTGGCCATCATGGCATTTCCAAGATGAAAAGCTTGGCCAGAAGTTTCGTGTGGTGGCCAAATCAGGATTCAGACATCGAGAAAACAGCAAAGGGTTGCCTTACATGTCAAGAAAATCAGAAAATACCAGCTAAAGCACCTCTCCACCCCTGGGAATGGCCTGATGTTCCATCGTTTTGTCTACATGCAGACTACACGGGTCCTTTCTGTGGAAAAATGTTTCTTCTAGTGATTGATGCACACTCGAAGTGGCTGGATGTCCACTGTGTTCAGTCACCTACATCAACAGTCACCATTGATAAGTTGAGGTCTTCCTTTGCTACCCATGGCATTCCAAACACACTGGTCACAGACAACGGTTCAGTCTTTACAAGTGCTGAATTTGAACATTTGGTATTGCTTCTTCCATTCTTGTAGTCCGAGTGTCAGCCCATGAATTTTCCTGCTCTGAGACTGATGCCGGTTTTCCTGGATTCACCAAAGAACTAGATGCACTACGAACATGATCAAAATGTCTATGAACACTCCTGCCATCATTCAGTAGCATTTGCAGAGATACCGGACCCCTGCTGCTAGACACTTTCCCTGCAATCTATTTGGAACCACTTCTAAAGTTCCTCACCATTACTGAATCCCCAACCAAGAAGTTGCGCTGCTTAACATTCTTGTCATGTGCTTTCTTACTCTCCTTCTCTCTTCTTCTTCTGGTAGCAACTTGTGCAGATCTTGAGGCAAAATGGTGTACGACATGTTAGAACAGCACCATATCATCCATCTTCAAATGGGTTAGTGGAAAGGGCAGTCCAGACTTTCAAAAATGCAATCAAGAAGTCTGAAAAAAGGGAGTCGCTAGAATGCAGGCTAGCAAAATTCCTGTTCAGTTACAGAATGACACCTCACACAACTACTGGCAAAACCACAGCAGAGCTTCTCATGGGCAGGTGTTTAGGAACTTGTGTTGATATCTACAACAGTAGTATTTTTTTTAATGTCAGTGGGTTGTGGGGAGTACTGTAGTATCCTAACAACCCAACTGCCTCGCAATCCCGAAGGATAATCGGGGTAATCGCAATCTCTTTGGACACTACACAATCTAATAATAGTGCAGACCCACTCCATCAATACACTGTGCAAGGGTATAAATACATAACAACTGAAAAGTCCACCAATGGGATTTGTCCACGACTCCTGTCAGGTGAACTCTACAAATCCCATTGGTCCATCAAAGCTAAGCTTGCATGTGCTTGCCTATGCTTGCCTGTGCTTGCACCAGTATTTGACACCTTATTTATGACAACCACACAGTGGTCAGGATACCATATTTCCTCCCTTTTTACAATCTAACAGGGGGATGTCGCTCGCTTGCGGAACGCCTAAGGACTGGAAGCTTGGCTGCCCCTGGTTCCTCTGCTTGCTCTTCAATGTGAGGTGGAGGTTCTGGTTCTTCATCCGGTTGAACATTAACTCTTTGTTCGCGAGAAATGCCTTCAGGATTAGATTATGCTTACAACAACTATTGGATTCTATTAGGAAGATGTACCCACTCAAACTCAGTCTATATTATTATACATTATCATGAAGGTTAACCATGATATATATTCCAAAAAAATATTCCACTCACCATCTTCAAGTGAGAAAGCAGTGATTGGAGTGCTGTATTCCCCATATTTCTTTGATGACTTGGCTCTCACACGTATGGTGTATTCAGTGTGTGGTCTTAGACGAGTCAGCTCAGTAATGGTAATATTTCCAGTAATATCATGAAAAAAATCACTTTCACCATGTGGCATGTAGCTGACTTGATAGCCACTGATGATACCTTCTACATCATGTGGTGGCTGCCAAGTTATCATCACAGATGTAGCTTTGATAGTGTCCACCTTCAGTCCAATTGGAGGAGAAATAACTGGTGAGGGATACAAAGTGTATTGTAAGCACATTGCCTACATATAATTCTTCTTATGGGTTGACAATCTTTGATTTCTGCAGGATGTTTGATTGTGAAAACTTATTTTGACCATTAGGAGTTAACTTCATATCATCACAATAATAACTTTTCAATGTTGGATCACACATGCACTAGTAACACATTGTCTGACCACATCAAAGAACATCTATGTCCATTGTATTACAATTGTTAAGGAACATTTAAATTTCCATTCCATATCCTGAAAATGTTTAATGGTCCAATGCATACTCCTAAGAAACGATAATCCCTGAAACCTTCGATGCCTAGGTGTTTTGAATGTTTCGATTTGGTCTGGCCTCATGTTTTGTGTCCAATGAGGATACACTTGTTATACCTGGAACCCAACCGACATGCTTGGCTACACAGGAGGAGAGTCATATGCATACCAATTTTGAATCCAGGTTGGAGAGCAATTTGATGAGAGGCATTAGTGCAGAAGCATACATTATCACATGTGGATAAAAGATTGCCTTATCCAACTCTTTCTGTCCCATAGAGAGCTTTAAACGTACCCAAACAATGGGTCTTTGCAGAAACAAGTTTGTCTTTGTGCGAGACAAGTAAGGGTAAATGCCAGCATGCAAACTAACACTTTTCTGCCTTATACACCTCACACAACTCACATACCCAATGCTACATAGTATCTTACGTGCATTCTAACCGATCATATGCACCATACCTCAAATGCCGTCAAACATATCAATGGAACTTAGGGAGGGTGCTTAGTTTCTGTTTAATTCATTTCCTTAAAATGGCAAAGTATATTGCATAAGATGCGTCTCTGAATCTCACCAGTATACACAAGGGCATTTATCCAGTGCATGAGAACTAGTAATTTAGTGGAGGTAGCTCTTTGCACTAAAGGAAAGCCTGGGCTGACGATTGGGCAGATTCGGGATGCTTTTCTTTAAGAGCACTTGGAGCCATACTTGCATGGCAAAGGTGGATTGGCTCTCGCCAGATGGAGGCTGAGCCCACTGTAGGTGTCATACAGTACAAATAACTTGGACCTGCATGATTTAAAAGGGTAGTAAGCCAAGAGGATGGCTGTGAAAAAGTCTCCATGGCTGACCAGGGGAACAGACAACAAGCCACATTTGCTGTGGAGTAGCCCTGTGTTTCTCTCTCATGTGGCTATGGCATCTACGTAAACACTCTCGCTTCCATTAACCGATTAACGTCGGAATAATTTTGTTTAGCTAAAGTAGAGTTGTCCAAAAACAGCTAAATGAGGCAGCAGGGGAATCTTAGGTAGCTGGAAGGGGTTTCAACAACATAATCTGAAGCTGTGAACATGAGTAACTTCATATTAGTATAATTTTTTAAAGGCTCTGGAAGAACTCTTTGGTAACGGAAAACACATTTTTGACACAGATAAGCGTATCTCCGTGGTAATTGGTTAAGGTATGAGTGTTAAAAGTGAAGAGGTCACAGAGACATATCTGATTATATTTTTGTTAAAAAAGCAAGAGACAGTGCCTGCTCTATCATTCCTTTCCATGCCTGGTACTTGGATGATGGGGTTGTGGCTGACCCAAGGTCTTCCTTATGCAGGATATTGACTCTGCTGCAGGAGGAAGGACCTGCTCTGGGTATTATCATCAACCTGCCTAAGTGTGAGTCTAGGAAACACCACGCCAGTGACCCCAAGTGCTCAGATCTAGGACGGGTACATGTCCCTATGGTTGTTGAAACATATGGAGCTTGGGGAAAAGAAGCCATTGCCATTATCTCCTCTGTAGCCTCTAGACTTGCCACCTCCATGTGTCGGCCAAAGTCCATCGTACTTAATGAGATCTATGGCCGACTGAATCTCCACCTGGTCAGGGCTATTGCTTCAGCTATCCTCTCTAGGATAGCTCGTCTACTGTATAGCTGTACTTTGTATTTTAATCAGTGTTGTTACTGTATATTCATGTTATTAATAACTTAATAATTACAAGGAAGAATAAAAATATTCTTATATTGCAGAATATTCTACAAGCATTACAACATGTCACGTACTAGGGCCATCTTAATTGGGGCAAACAGACTACCTTGGTAAAAGCGTTGTTTTGTATTATTACTCAATTACTTTTTACAATACAATGTATATGCAAACACAAAACTGCATGTCCAATATAATCTTGAAAGAATTACCGTAGAGTTGGCTATTAAATACTATAAACGTACGTACGTCCGTGTAACTTATTTATATACTCAGCCTAGCGTTTATTGGTTGCTAGGTATGCATATCTAGCAACCAATAGAAATGACCACCACCCATACAAAAGTACATAGCAACGCGTACTTAGTGACCATGCTTCGTGCCACAAAACCTACATGCCCGTACAGGAGGTAATAATGTCATCTCATGCAGGGTCCCTAAGTACGCTTTTCCATGTACTTTTGTGTAACAATTAAAGCAATGCTATTGTGGTTCACTCTCAAGTCTCATCGTACAGGCTGAGAACACATGTAGTTACTATCTGACAATAGTATTGCTCGGGCATGTTATAGAGGTTGCATAATAACCATATGTTAGAACAGGTGGTAGATTACATATGCAATTTATTTTTACAATGATAGGGTCTGAGAACCCTTTGTATTAATTACATCACTCAACATAGCCGTGGTATATATATAGGTTTCATCAAGCTGCATTTGGCAGAATGCCACAGGAGGATGCAAAGAGTGGATCCAAGTGCGCGGACCTCTTTGTTCAACAGTCAACGAACATGATTGGGTGATGTAGCACAAAGCATGCATGTTAAAGGCTATTTAAAAATTAGTCCATGATTTTTCACGGGTGCATGCTAGTTTTTAATATTCAGTCTATCGTATATATGATTTATTATGATGAACTCAGGCTATTTCAGTCTAGTTACACTATGAATCTTTTCAAGTGTAAAACAAAACACTTACCATCTTCAAGTGTTCTGGTCAGGATTGGAGTGCTGTACTCCCCACAATCCACTGTCTTGGCCCTCACACGTATGGTGTACTTAGTGTGTGGTCTGAGACCAGTCAGCTCAGTACTGGTAATATTTCCAGTAACATTATGAAGGTATTCACTTTCACCATGTGGAGTGTAGGTGACCTGATAGCCTCTGATGGTATCATTTACATCATGTGGTGGCTTCCAAGATATAGTCATGGATGTAGCTTTGATATTGTCAGCCTTCAGTCCAATTGGAGGAGTAGGAACTGGTGTGAGAAAAAGTTACAGGATGCTATGTGTTGAATAAAATTCCCTTTCAAAATAGCACATGACAACTCTACATGTGCCAACAAGTGGTATGTTGACCCTACCTTATGTAACCCTCCTATCTCTCTGTATGGGTACTATTTTGGATCAGAGGTCTACATTAATCAGTATAATCAGTTCATTAGCATTTGGTACGAAAGTATGCACGTACACTTCGATCATTACAATATATGAGCCCAGAGGCATGGAAAAGTAGTAGTCCACTTTTTAAAGTGGGATAATGGAAGGCAATGTAGATGATGGAGTCATGTGGAGTTGAAGTTTTAAAACCCTTTTCACATCCTGGGTGGCCATCATACAGACCAAAAAAACTAAAGTTACCAGTATTATCACCTTATTTTGTAGAAACTGGTCTTACAGTCCCTACAGCTGATAAAATAAAGTCACTACTATTATCTAACTTTGTATGGCAAGCATGACATCATCCTTATTTTCTCTGGTAAAAGGGTCATCTTGATGGGTTCATTTATTGGGTGATGAGGACAAGGGAGCTTTTAATTCATTTGTTTCAATATTATTACAAAACATGTGCACAGTCACATATAACACTGGCAAATATAATCTTGATATTGGCTATTTCTTTTCACATGTATTATGCTTTTATCATTACATTTGGCAATTCCAGTAATAAAATCATCCATATTTTTCATTTTTACCCAATCCACGACTTGTGGTCCAAATGCTTTCGATTCATCTAACAAGGTTTGATATAATGACTCAGTTTTCCATTTTATTTCTTTCATCGTGTCCTCTTCTGAGCCCTCCAGCATATCCTTATGTGTACCAATTAGCAATAGTTTAGATTTAGAATCAAACTGTAACGTAGGATGAGATTGACTTTTTGTTGATAAGTAAAATTGGCTTGATATTGCATGAGAAATAAAATCTTTGACAACGTAAGTACTATCTGGCCATGTTTGCTCCACTCCATTAATTGGCTGATACTGAGCATTGTAAGATATTTTTGGGTTATCTGTTAGTTTAAAAATGAGAAGTCTTAGAGAAGGACCACTGATTAAAAGAGGAAATATTTCTTGAAAAGTGGGTTGTCCACCTCCATCAATAACTTGTAGGATTGCATTGTCAAGGATGTGAGTCATAAATATCACCTGTGACCAATCCCTATGTTTAATTGCTTTTAAGAAAGTTTTTTCAAGTCCACTTGTGAGGTTCTTAGGTTTTTATGTACCCAACTATTGGTATCAGCCAAATGGCTAACATGCTTCCTCTGCAGTTTGCACTGTGCCTTTGGCTGGCTTTGATATGCCAATGGTAATAGTAGTCATATTGTATCCATCATCTTGGTACCTGGTAATGGAAACTGGAGTAGGTATAAGTGGCTTTTCTTCTCTAGTGTTGTCTATTTGTGCATCTTGAAATCTGATATTATTTTAATTCAATATCTATAGATTGCAAAAGTGTTTTTGCAATGTCATCTAATTCTTGGAAAGTCCAACTCCATTTATTGTCTTTTTCAATAGCTAATAAACGTGTAATCAAAATTGGACTACCAATCTCTGCTATTGGCATACTTGGTTCAAGGGTGATGCACTTCTGTGGTATATTCACTGTGTACCTAAGGAGCTCTTTACGAAGGGTCCAGCCCGTGGAGGTCAAAAGAAAATAAGCTTGCCAATTTTCAAATGTATTTTTGTAACCAGCCAGTACCCTTGATAACTTCTTTGCTAGATATTCTGTTAACAATGTAATTGATTTAGAAGCTAGTTTTAACATGTGAAAGAATAATAACATACTGGTTATCTTAATGAAATCTATTTTCACCTATGTTACATGCATTGGTATCAAGCTGTTACCAACAGCTCACATGCCATTAATAAATTTATTAGTCAAACCAGGCAATTTAACCACACATTCAAGGTTCTGATTTATACTTGATACTTATCTCAATCCACCTGACTGAATCTCATGTTTCCAAACCTTTCTCCTCCCATGTGAATATTGTTAATAGATCCATTCCTGAATTTCTGCATATGTCCCCTGCATGCTTGTACAAGAACCTACTCTTCCCCCACAACTTAAATGGAGGCGCACATGAAATTTATAAATTTCATTTTCTATAAGTGCTGTATGATATAAGTGTTCTTGCTACGATTTATTAGTTTTACGTGTTATGCTTTCGTATAAATAAGCATTGTTGTCTGTCACTCTGTCGTACTATGTTGTCAAGCAAGATCCCTTTTTAACACCGGAAAGTGCACACCATGCTGTTAGAAATGTATCCGCAACTTTATCCAGAAATGCATATGCTCTTAAATCTCACAAGTAATAAAAACATTATCTACACGAGAAGGTTGGTGGTATATAGGAATCAAAGGTGATGGTGGTGTAAAAAGCAAGGGAACAAGGCTTCTGATTGAAAAGGAAAAATGAAATAGACCTATATTAGCACGCACATTTAAATATGACAACATGCTGCTAATATAGGTCTATTTCATTTTTCCTTTTCAATCAGAAGCCTTGTTCCCTTGCTTTTTACACCACCATCACCTTTGATTCCTATATACCACCAACCTTCTCATGTAGAGAATGTTTTTATTACTTGTTTCCTAAATTTTTCTGGTGGATTTGGTATTGTATTTAGTTTTTAAAACGCATAGAATCAGGTAGCATAAACGTCAACTTGCGCGATGATGACAGGTTTATATTAGAATCTGCAATTCTGTTGAGGTGTGTACCAAATATTACACTAGTCCCCAGACTATTCTCCATTGCGGAGCAAAGGATTGATTAAGGTTAAAAGCGAAGCCATATAATAAAAAGGATAAATGTACTCTAAGTAAACTGATCTCACGCTATAATCAGATACATGACCAAATTGACGTAAGCAACTTTGGCGTTATACACACATTTCAAACAGCGCATATTACTATAAAACGGAGAGACGCAGTATCTCTACCGCTGTAACTAAACTATTCCTTCTATTTTAGCAATATACCATGCATGCTCATAATTTATCGATCCAACATTTATCGATGCCGTAATGTACCTTTGGGTGGTCGTTTTGTTGTTCCTTTCGGTACCGCGCTTGACATACGCACGTTTGGCAGATATGGCAGCTTATTTCCACTTTTAAATGCTCGAGTTGGAATCAGAATTGTCCTTGAGATTGCATGGTAAAAACCATCGAATTTGATAACGCTGGTTATATTATACTGGTGCGTCATGAACATTGTGATAGCTGATGTAATGTGCTATTTGTAGATCAACACCAAATAAGGTACTACTAGCGTCAGCTAATTGCCCGATCGGTTAGGCGTCTAACAGATACCTGAAGATAACATGCGGACATATCCTGAAGCGATTGGTACACATGGCGTGCTTTGCAAATGTTCCTGTCTTGAGTTATACTCTACGGAAGGAAGAAGAATAAGAATAAGAAGCCGACGGAGGAGAAATTTTAAGTGGGACTGGGTACGGACGATGGGGACGAGTATTTTTGTTCTCTAAAAGTACACAGTCTTATGACACAGATACAGCGCAGAAATATTATCCTTTTTGATATCGCTCCATTGCCACTAAGAGAGAAGTGACCCGATTCTTAAATGTCCCGCTAGACGTGAGTGACGTTTTTATAATGACATTCATGATACTGTAGGATTCCTATATGGAACCTACTCGCGTAGGTTCCGATTGATCGCTGGTGCTGAATTTGTTTTCAAATTTCCTTACAAGTTATCAGTGCACCCTACAGATACTGACAAACACGATGACCTCCTAGAATTTTTGCATGCATGCAGTAATGACGCTTGCAAACTGTACTTTTTTTTTTAGCTACGCTTTTAAGTCACCTATTCCTGTCATAAAAATTATACCTGAAAGTTTATGGATCGTAGAGTACATAAATTAACTTTTCATATTTTCTAGTGAACACTTTCAATCGGAAAAGGTGTTGACTATTGCCACTGTTCAACTAGCGTGTTATACACTTAGTTATTATGTCTTGCAAGGATAAAACTTTATGGAGATATTACAGACTAGGTGTTGCTTCTATGTACAGACTCGTGCTGTTTCAACTCACTGAGATTTGCGTGCTACACTATGATCAATGCGTGCTACACTATGATCAATGCGTGCTACACTATGATCAATACATCTATTGATTGGCCATGGGCGTCCCCAGCTTTTCTGGAAGGGGGGGGGGGGGGGGGGGGGGGGGGGGCCAGGATAGGGCAGGGGGCGCCATTTGACATTTGGTAATACTGTTCGCTGAAAATTGCTATATCATTAAACATGCACGTAACGAAGAGGGAGTATTCTGTGCATATTACATGCGTAAGGATTGTCCCAGGAAACAGAAGGGTCTCATCTGTCTCTATGACGTAACCATTACCAATTGCAGGTACGCATCACCCTAAACTGAAAAAGCCCTCCTGGAGCAAAAAACGCTGTCTTGGCTGTCTTGTGGCAATCCTGAGCAGCCACTGCCATCTGCCAATAACTCTTCGTAAGGTCCAATGTGGAAATAAACTTTCTTTTGCCAAATCATTCAAAAGCTCATCTACTCTGGGCATCGGGTATACTTCCACATCCGTCACTGTATTCAAGCGTCTGAAGTCAATACACATTCACAAACTTCCATCTTTCTTTTTCACCATCACGATCGGTGAAGACCACTCACCAGATGACGGTTCAATTATTCCACTTCCTACACCTTCTCTGTAGGCATGGGGTAGCCGATATGCCGGTAACCGAACTAGCCTCGCATCACCCGTCACTATATGATGCTCCCGCATGTTCGTCCGCCCTGGCTTCTTGCTGAAAGCCTTGTGTTTCCCCAACAATGTCAGCAATTGTTTCTGCTTCATCTCCTCTAGCTGTTATCCAAAAGTATATGTAGGTTCTCCTACCTCCTTGTCCCAGAATTGTATACATCTGAGTCTTCTTCCATCACCACCTCTTCCATGTAGTTACTCCCTTCATCTGGTTTCCTCTTTGAAACGCAGTCAACATATTGACGTGGAACACTCTCCACCTTTTCCTTCGGTCGTGCATGTCAATTTGATACGTCACCTTGCCCCCCTCGCTTCACCACTAGGTAAGGTCCTTGCCACTGTGCTAAGAGTTTGTCATCGGTAACACCAGTACAGGATTTCCCACTTCAAACTGCCAAACTCTTGGAACCTTATCATACCAGTGTTGCTGCTTTTCTTGGGACTTCTCCAAGTTCCCCTTCACCAGGTCAGCAATTCATTGCCTTCAGCCTTTCTTGCGTCTCTAATCCGAAACTCAGAACTGTCTCGTCACTTCTTGCTCCTGCCTGCCACGTTTCTTTTAGCTATAGGACATCCAGGGGTCCTCTTACATCTCGACCATAGAGTAATTCAAATGGAGAAAACCCTGTCGAGGATTGTGGCACTTCTTTATATGCGAACAGAAGATGGGATATCATTCGATCCCAATCCTTTCCACCATCTGTCACAGTCTTCCTTAACATCTCCTTCACAGTCTTACTAAAACGTTCCCCCAAACCATCTGTCTGGGGGTGGTAGGGACTTGTCCGAATTGGATGGACATGCAGCAATCGGTACAGTTCCGCTAGCAACTGAGGAGTTGTGAAATTGCTCCCCTGGTCTGTACGAATTTCCCGAGGCACTCCTACTCGTGCAAACACTTTGGTCAACTCCTCTGCGATGTGTTCTGCATCGATGCTATGCTTCCGGGTATCGTGTGGCATAATCACATATGCAACATAGCGATTTCCTGACTTGCTCCTGGGTAAAGGTCCCATAATATCCATCGCTATCCGACTGAACGGCTCCGAAATGATCGGTAGCGGAATTAAGGGTGCTTTACTCACCCTATGCTGGCTGACCCGGATTCAGCATAGGCTTGGGGGGGGGGGGGGGGGGGGGGGGGGGAGGGGGCCTCCCCCCATTCATATGTAATGCTGCCCTCTGACACCAATTGCCGCCCTCCCCCCCCCCCCCCCTTCCACGCACACGAAGATATAAATCATCGTACGGCAAGCAGCCCCCCCCCTACTTTTCCTATCGGACGTGAAGCGGACAGCACCTCACCCCCCCCCCCCCCCCTCCCCGCTTTTCGTATCGGGCCTGAAGCGGACAGCAACCCCCCCCCCCCCCCCCCACCCCCACCCCGTCGCGCACTTTTGGTATCGCGGGTCTGAACTCCCCCATTTGGAAAATCCTGTATCCGCCCCTGGCTTCGCATACATTCATTGTCAATGTGCCGCCCTCGATCCCGTAACCCCCCCCCCCCCCCCCCCCCCCCTTAGCCAAATCCTGGATCAGGGGCTGTGTGCTGGGAAGTTTTCTGGCATGTAGGACACCTACAAAATTCTTCAACATCCTTGAAGACTCCTGGCCAGTAGAACCACTTCAGTAAACACTGCCTGGTCTTTTCACTTCAGAGATGCTCCGCGATATTGGAATCTCGTGTGCTAGCTTCACTACAGTCCCTTCTGCATCTCTCTGGCAATATTAACTGTACAATCTCTCTTTCTTCTCCGCGTCCTGCAGGTGTCCACCATCTGTACAATAGGCCCCCCCTCCCCCCTCTCCTGAAGAACATACTCTCCTTTTCCTCTGACTCGACTACTTCTCAAACTAGTCAGCGATGTGTCCTGCTCCTGGAGTCTTTTCATCTCTTCCACTTCCATTGTAATATCTGGTACCTGAGGCTCAAAAGTTCCATCGTCATCCAACGTTGCCTTCTGATGGGAAGCCAGCAACTGCTCCGCCTTCTGTCTGAGCTGAAGCCAACGCATGATCTAGTGGTGAATCCTCGTTTAGTACCTTGGACCGTACTCCTGACTTCATTTCTTTTCCCCTTCTAGAAATCTCATCTTCCAGTTCTTGTCTGCCTTTGCTCTTGTTACTACTACCATTCCTTTCCATCTCCCCCTGCAACTTTAGGAAAGAGAGTATGGCGCCGCAGGCGCCAAGTACGGCGCCGAAGGCGCCTCGTTCACTACAAGATGGCGTTTATTAAGGAGAGGGGAGTTAGTGAAGAGTGTCGGGAGGGAGGGACGGGTGCAATTTGAGGGCGGATTCGGAGAGGGGGTGATAAGTTGAAGGGCGTAGCGGGCCTTCGGCCCTCCAAAAACCCAAAGCCAGAAACCCAAATAATATATCCTAACGTCGCATCTCTGCCCTTGTTATCAGTGATGTTCCCTGGAACACTTCAGATTGCTCAGCTGCTCAACATCCGTCCCCAGTAAGACATCAACAGGTGAAGATCTGCCACGGCCGCCTGTACTCGAGTAGGGGTGCCGTCCACTTTCATCCTGATATCTGCTAATGGGTACAGTTCAGTATCACCGTGCGCACATCGTACGGACACCATTTTCCCTTCCAATATTCTCTCTTGCTGTACCCATCGCTTTTTAACCATGGTTCGGGAGCAACTCGTGTCCAGCAATATATTCTTCACCTTCTGGCCTTCCACTGATCCAGTACGATTCATACTTGTATCCTTTTCTTTCCGACATCTTCACCCCTGGCAGAGTAAAGCTCCTTCTTCTGGACAACTCCATGACATGTGCCCTATTTATCCACAATGGTAGCAGCGCATTGTTCTTCCCCCCACTTTTCCTGACTGCTGCGAAGCCGAAGACCTTTTGCGACATTCTTCAGTCGAATGCCCTATTAGACCGCAGAAACCGCATTTTCGCAATGGCACCTCCGCTTGCGTTAACTTCTTTCGTGCATGGATCTTGTGTTAAGGTCTTCTCTTGTCTTGGCTCCTGCAATCGTGCCTGTTCATATTCGTCGGCAAATTCCTCTGCTTCAACGCAGGTCTTTGCGCTAAGCTCCATTACCTGAAGTTTTTTTTCGATATTCCCCAAAGTCTTGCAGAATTGTTCCTTGCCGACTATTTCTTGCAATTCCTCCTTAGAGGTGCATCCCTTCTGCCATTTCCGTTTTAGTTCCATCAACTTAACGGCCAGTTCCCTATTCGTTCCGAATAAATGTCTATTAAACACTCAGGTCCACTCTCCCTATGTCCCTGAAGCTTTGTATACTGGCACAAGTCTTGTTGCCATGACGGTTAGTCCTAGGTAGCCTAGAACCTTTGCATTATGTAAGGTCTGGGGACCTAAAGACCTTATAAACCACCCCTTGTTATGTAATAGGAGCAGCTCAGAAACACAGGTAAAATGTAACCTAGATCCAACCAACAGCCTTCATGTCCAGCACGAGTTTTGGGTTGTACCTATTAGACTTTCTCTACTCACCGGCTTCAGAGCGCACTACTAGTACACTACATCATTTGATGTTCAACATGGTGCCTGACTGCCTAGGGACAGAGCCACGAAGTGTGTCTGTTGTAGGTGTCTGTATGTGTGCATCCTGCCGACACGTCACTCTATATGAACTGTACTATAATTAACTAACTATTTGTCATTTTGTTATAACAGCACTTTTACTACTTTTCGTTCACGAGCCGGTTTAATATCCTGTAACTGTCGTAGAGTGCAATTCTTTGTTCAATGTCAGGAAAACACTCAGGTGTATGTCACATCAGATAGAACCCAACGCGCACTGACACACATGCTGCCAACACTACCAAAGCGCATACCCAAACATGTGCCACTACGATCTCGCCCAAGTTACGCCCGCTGAAGCATCCATCTCCATTTCATATAATGCGTGCACGCTGAGTTGTACAGCTTTAGCAGAAGTGGCAGTACGAAATTAGTGTGTTTGTACTTACCAGTCAAACCACATGCAATGACGCAATTATTGTACAAGTAATAAAAACATTCTCTACATGAGAAGGTTGGTGGTATATAGGAATCAAAGGTGATGGTGGTGTAAAAAGCAAGGGAACAAGGCTTCTGATTGAAAAGGAAAAATGAAATAGACCTATATTAGCAGCATGTTGTCATATTTAAATGTGCGTGCTAATATAGGTCTATTTCATTTTTCCTTTTCAATCAGAAGCCTTGTTCCCTTGCTTTTTACACCACCATCACCTTTGATTCCTATATACCACCAACCTTCTCATGTAGAGAATGTTTTTATTACTTGTTTCCTAAATTTTCTTGGTGGATTTGGTATTGTATTTAGTTCTTGAAACGCATAGAATCAGGTAGCATAAACGTCAACTTGCGCGATGATGACAGGTTTATATTAGAATCTGCAATTCTGTTGAGGTGTGCAAATATAACACTAGTCCCCAGACTATCTCCATTGAGGAGCAAAGGATTGATCAGAGATAATATATAGAGGGATTGGAAACGAATCACGTGCGCCATAGACTTTAGCAATTTTAGCGCGCCCTATCCTTGCACGCGTGAATCACACCTACGTTGACCAAAAAAGGGGGCGGAATTGTAGGCTTGAATTGAAGTCTTGAATGTTACAAGGTAAAGAAACATGCCTTCTCAAGTTTAAAAAAAGTATTTCGATAGACGATCCATTAAAGATTCATTGAATACTTATAGATTCGATTTTGAGCCATTTTTTAACCGAAAAAGAAAAAAAAAATGGCCATTTTTTTTACTTTGCGGGGAGAATCCGGCGATCTAGAATAGCTGTTCTCGTCATTATTTGTGTATTTAATGCTCATAGTCTAGTATGTGCCTACCGCTATGTTGTTTGCGTATAGCATCTTCAGAAACTTTGCTGTGATGTTTTGGTTACCCTTACTCTTGCGGGGAGCCACGGCTTTTTGTAACGATGGTGGCTGGTTTTGATATGTTACTTTGGTAGAGCTATGTTGGTTGTGTGCCTAGCACATGTTTTTTAAGTTAAATCACGTTCCAATCGTTCTGTACATATCTTCAAAAGTGATGGGTGGAAGTAAATTGAGGTTTCGGCACATTAAGAACGCGAGGAAAAGGGGGAGTTTGGTCGTGGCAATTCCTCGCGCTCAAGTATATGTACCTGTTACAGAAGGCCTAACCTTGTCCGTGCCTGTTCAAGAGGTTATATCTGTACAACATTCTAAACGTGTCTGTTGTATAAAAATTCTAAGTGCTATGCACGTATCCGAACCGCTTGTAAGGATTCGTTCGAGGATTGCGCGCGTTAATTAGTGTTGATTGGCCCCGTTTCCAATCCCTCTATATATTATCTCTGGATTGATTAAGGTTAAAAGCGAAGCCATATAATAAAAAGGATAAAGTTACTCTAAGTAAACTGATCTCACGCTATAATCAGATACATGACCAAATTGACGTAAGCAACTTTGGCGTTATACACACATTTCAAACAGCGCATATTACTATAAAACGGAGAGACGCAGTATCTCTACCGCTGTAACTAAACTATTCCTTCTATTTTAGCAATATACCATGCATGCTCATAATATATCGATCCAACATTTATCGATGCCGTAATGTACCTTTGGGTGGTCGTTTTGTTGTTCCTTTCGGTACCGCGCTTGACATACGCACGTTTGGCAGATATGGCAGCTTATTTCCACTTTTAAATGCTCGAGTTGGAATCAGAATTGTCCTTGAGATTGCATGGTAAAACCATCGAATTTGATAACGCTGGTTATATTATACTGGTGCGTCATGAACATTGTGATAGCTGATGTAATGTGCTATTTGTAGATCAACACCAAATAAGGTACAACTAGCTTCAGCTAATTGCCCGATCGGTTGGTTAAGCGTCTAACAGATACCTGAAGATAACCTGCGGACATATCCTGAAGCGATTGGTACACATGGCGTGCTTTGCAAATGTTCCTGTCGTGAGTTATACTCTCCGGAAGGAAGAAGAATAAGAATAAGAAGCCGACGGAGGAGAAATTTTAGGTGGGACTGGGTACGGACGATGGGGACGAGTATTTTTGTTCTCTAAAAGTACACAGTCTTATGACACAGATACAGCGCAGAAATATTATCCTTTTTGATATCGCTCCATTGCCACTAAGAGAGAAGTGACCCGATTCTTAAATGTCCCGCTAGACGTGAGTGACGTTTTTATAATGACATTCATGATACTGTAGGATTCCTATATGGAACCTACTCGCGTAGGTTCCGATTACGTAGCGATAAGAAGGCGGAGCGTGTACAATGAATGGCCTGGGGATTACAACTGCTGTTGCTGTATTCTCACGTGATATGCAATTCACTATAATTGTTTACTGTTGTATTATCCGATTCGCAACGTTTGTCAGCCAACATGCAACAGTCTACAACAGTTGATGTTCATCTGTTGTATTCCATTGTATTTCCACAACGACGTTTTAAACTAACGTTGTATTATTTTGTGATGGAGTGTCATATGATGTTATACATTGTTAAATATAGTAAATGAACATTGTGTTTTCAATTTTTTTCCCTGTGATATATACGTAGTCGTCTACATTTTCTGTTGGGAGAGCAGCAAACGCCAGCTGATCCTTTCCTGTTAGCTGAGGTGCCAAGTGGTGAGGCCAACGTTCCTTATCCACTTTGTGAGCGACCATGATCCGCTCAAAAGTAATGAGGTATGCCTCGATATCGTCCTTTTCCTAGAGAGGGACCAATTTAATGTTCAGCTCGGGTTTTCCGCGCCCAATTCCTTCCTCGTCCCTAAGTTTTTCTACTAGCCTGACTAGCACTTCCATTCGCCGCGAATGGAAGTGCTAGTCATGTCATGGAGTTGGCCTCTACATCTCCTTCTTTCTAACATCTCCTTTTCATGAAGCCGTCTTCGCTCCGTCATCCATTTCTGCTCACGAACAGCCCTTTCTTCTTCTCGCATACGCCTTTCAGCCGCTATCCTCTTCTCTCCTCCGTCTATCGTCCGCCAACGCCTTTAACGCTGACTCATGTCCTTCTGCCATATCCGATCCCTTATAGCTCCTTCCTGACTGACGCCGTATATATAGTACAGTCGGGCAGACTTCCCGACGATCAGATCCCATTGCTGCCACCAAATGTGATAGAGCGTAGCCCTACCTCCTATGTTCACTGCTTCAGAACTCTCATTTTACCAAAGTCACTCTTACATTTATACACAACTGTCAATGCAAGTGTCATAATACCCTCCTGAATATAGATCACTTTACCTATTCAGCTATGCATGAAAGTTCAGTTCGTCACAAGCAGCCGCCATGCCTATAGTGTAACACTGAATTGTATAGCAGGAATAAAATCAAGCGGTTGCAGAG
Source organism: Eunapius fragilis (assembly GCA_963681505.1). Taxonomy (NCBI): domain Eukaryota; kingdom Metazoa; phylum Porifera; class Demospongiae; order Spongillida; family Spongillidae; genus Eunapius; species Eunapius fragilis. The sequence continues at coordinate 16,544,158 of OY811972.1, read as the reverse complement.
ATATACTAGTAATTTATATACGTATCTGAACCTGCGTCAGCAGGTTCAATATAGGATTGATTGAGGAATGATGAATGTCATTAAAATTTTAAAATCGCGTCGGGAGGGACAACGAAGAAACGGATTGCTTATCACTTTGCAGCTATCGAACGACAACACCAAGATCTACGTTTTCGTGCTAGTTTCATGTCATTAAACTATGCGCTTCCAGACAAACAAAAAACCTGCTTCTCGTGCCCATTCCCAAAAAAATTGTTGGTCGTCGTCGTCGTCGTCTTCTTCTTCTCCGTCAAGTATAACTCACGCTAGGAATGGTTTTAAAGAACGGCAATGATACCAAACGCTTCAGAATTTACCGGCGCGGTGCCCCTTAGGGTCATAATTGAGAAAGAAGCTACAACGAAAAAGTATCATATACGGTATGGGTACACTAAATACCTGCGAGCTGTGCATTTTATAATCCTGAAAAATTGAAATAGGCCTATATTTAGCCCATACAACAGACCGTGCACTATATGTTGAGACGTGAGTGGGCTAAATTTTTTACATACTAGTACGTATTTATTAAAGTTATATAGTAACTTGTGGTCGGGGCAATGCACAAAGCGTTCGTAAGGTATAGACATTTGTCCATTGCACATCGTTCCTCATCACATTACAGATATGAAGCTTCGTTGACACGGAGAAAAAAAAACTTATGAAACAAGTAAATAAAAACCTTCTCTAACGAGAAAGTTGGTGGGCATATAGGATTGACAATGGTGGTGTAAAAAGCACGGAAACAAGTGTGACAGAAATTTTACTGGAAAATTGAAATAGGCCTATATTTAGCCCACTCACATTTAGGCAGCGCACGCCTGAGAAAATGGGCTAAATATAGGCCTATTTCAATTTTCCAGTAAAATTTCTGTCACACTTGTTTCCGTGCTTTTTACACCACCATTGTCAATCCTATATGCCCACCAACTTTCTCGTTAGAGAAGGTTTTTATTTACTTGTACATTGAAAGTTGTGTGGCAAAAAAAATTGCATGAACAGCGATACGAGTGAAGTTACTCTTTCTTTGCTGGAGCCAAAATACATCTATGACAAATTAAATATGCTGTATATGCCTTAAACATCAAAGCACCCATGCATGCACTTCTTGGAAAAATAGCAGGATAGCTTTTGCTTCTTCTCTTTTTCTTGCTTGCAATCTTCTTCATTAACTGTATACATGACACAGGGGCGGATACAGGAATTTGGAAGGGGGGGGTCTAATAATTATATTCACAAGGGGGCAGAGCCCCAGAAACCAACGCCTTTTTATTATATCAAGCTCAAAATTCTTCACAAACATGTGCAACAAATATAGTTCCTTACTACATGCACACAACACTCATTATGAGTACACTAAACCATTATATTTACTAAGCCATGAGTGCTGAAAGCTTCTCGTCTGCCCATTTATACTACGGCATGGAAATTTGTAGGTTGCAGCTGGTATGAAGTGCTTCTTTAGAAGGACATACATTTCATTATCAGTCAGGCTACGTTCTGACTTCAATTTAACCACCTTTCCAAAATCTCCTGTCAAAATAACAGGGTCTACATCATTGTTTCCACGTATAGTTGGCGTTTTAATGAGTGCAATACCCGCGCTGTTTTCAGGTAAAGAAATTTGCTCGGTTTCTTGAATCTCTATAACAGCGTGTGGCTCGATTGCCTGCGTATGCTCGACCATATGGTTGACCACAGCTGCTGGCAATGCGGTAGCGCTAACTGTTACAGCCATCGTTAGTGGTGTATCTGAGGTTTCGCTTGAAGAGCCACTAGCCTGATCTACATCGGCACCCGGGGCCGGGCCCTCTGTGGGGGTCGTGGCCGTGCCCGTAGAGACTCTACGTACACGACACAAGTATAGCGTAAATAGTTACATGCATGTATGATTAACAGGTTATAGAAGCAAGCATGGTGCAGAGAGATACTTACCGATCCAAACTAAAATAATCAGTTAAATTGCCTTCTTTTTTCCTCGCTTTACGCTTTTCGCCACCTTGCAACGGAATCGTGCTCTTCGAACGCTTCATAATATTAGAACGTGTGTCAATTAATTGCTTTTAAAATTAATTTACATTGCTTTAATTATTCATACTTGTTAATTATTCATAGTTCAATCGGAGCGAGGGGGGGGTCTTTAGACCCCCTAGACCCCCCCCTGGATCCGCCACTGTGACAAATAAACTTGATTGACCAATGATATTCGTCTGCAGGCTTCATGCATTCCATTAGGTCCAGCTAGGTTGCAGTAGCAGTGTCTAAAGAATTTACATAGCCATCTGATTTCCACGGGCAGGTGCGCTCTGTTGAATGATTGCTGGTAATGTTGGTCTCTGAGATATACTTGTGCATAAGAAGCTAATCGCTCGCCTAACAAAGAACTTGGAGATCTATGTGGATCCCCGTCATGAAACTGATGAAGTACACTCATGTACTAGATGTGATGGCTAGCTTCTTTCTGAAGCTCAAGAGGTCCTTGGGAATTCAAAGAAAAGACACAATTAGATCAATTGCCTTGGTATTCCCACACAGCGCACATCAATGCCAGGCGCATATCCGGAATATGCTGGAGGGGGGTGCTGAGAAGCTAGCGCGCGCGAATTTTTGGCAACCACGCCCAAACAGCTGTATGATTTAGCACCGGCTGATCCAATGTCGTTACTCGAGGTGGCGCTGTCTGGAAATAAGCGAAGATGGATGTGTTTGCCCCCTTCGCCATTACTTTGCAATTTGTATAGTGATTTTAATAATAGTGGATTGAATAAATTATACATACATGTACATGTACCTACCTACGTACTACCTTGGTATAGACCTTATTCGACCGCAAATATGAATATATTCTTGTGTGACATGCATGTGACATACATTGGAAAGGCGTCGCCGTTAATGAGATACACGAATATGTCGGATTCGCTTGATACGGTGGGAAAGTTACGCTATAAAGAGAAGCTTGGTGTGCTAGGTGTAACCACGGACCCATACAGACTTCAAAAGATGTTTGGCCGGCCCACAAAGTGTTTTCTTCGAGGCATATCACAAGGGCTGTGTAAATCATGACAGCGCAATTGAAGCGCAGAATCTCAACCCTACACCGAGTTAACATTCAATACACCCACCAGACACCACTACACGTGGATTCTGCTTGGCGCTACCGTTTCGTGTTCTATCTTGACACAAAATGGTTTACAGTAGAAGTCATTAAATTGCCTTGTCTTGATTATGTTGTAAATAACAAAAAACGAGGTGAAGTCAAATCAGTCCTATTACACCCACGGCATGATAGAGAGCTTATTTATGTCGCTGATGTTCCTTTTAACCCTTATCACGGAGGGCCAAATGGATTACAAGATTGTTTTCAATACAGGAACGGCAAACTATAACCTCGTACCACGCGGATCACCAAATCCATAGAAAAGAACTGAACCAACCTTGTATGAAAGTTTTTGGCCTTGAAAAGTGATCGCTGATAGTTCCTGAACTCACTCGCCTTTAGAGAACTTCGTGTCACGTGATGTAATTGAATCAATATTAGGACGAGCGTGTATTTCATATTGCGGTCGAATAAGGTCTATACATGCACTTCACACGCGCGCGCGCGAATGAACTTAATTGTCGTTTTAATTGTATTCATTCTTTAATCCATTCTTGAGACGGAGGGGGGTGCCTGAGCCCCCCCCCCCCCCCCCCCCCCCCCAAATACGCTCCTGAATGCCCAGGCATGTCGTTGTCTAATATCTCTGCTAACGCTTGCTCTCAGTGGCATGGTGGCTCACTTATGTCAAAAGGGGCAAAATTATTTATTGGCGCCCTGCCTTGGTTCTTGGATATATGTTGATGTGACAATGACCACTTACTACACTCGTGAAATGCCGAGCACTCTACAGATGTTGTCTCGTACCCAGACAACAACGGATGGATTGGCATTACGTCCTATACTAACGTAGCTGTTGCTACGTTTGGGGTCTGGGTACGAGTCTAACACACCTGCATCATAATATATTTGCATCAACAATAAAGTAACATTGAGCCTGATATCGGGTAATATCAGGTATCTTTGACCTGGCTTGAGTGTGTAGGTGTATGCAATCCCATGATCAGGGGCATCAGCAAGCATAACAACTGGCTTAATTCTAAACAATCATCATGTGGTTCGTGCAGAATTGAGTTTTTCAGCACCTGGCTCACTTTTGCCCACTATACGCAATTTCGTGCTTGACATGGGACCATTAGCAGATGCTACTGAATCAGTAAGGATGGTAACGTTTCATTTGAACTTGCTTTTAAAGAAAGGTTGAAATCAGGGTTTAGATAACTGAGCATGAAGCTTAAGGATCTAAGTTTGCAATTATCATCAAGCTGGACTTTTTTTGCCTTTCAAAAAGCGACTCCAGACCATTTATGCTTTCCTACACAAGACATCTGGCTGTTGTCTCATTTCTCATATGATGTCAGCAAGTATAAAGCCAAGCCCCCCCCCCCCCCCTCCCCCTTGGCCAACACCCCACTGTTTGCTCTTATAAAGTAACACCAGTCAGTGATGTCAATATTAATTACCAGCTCAGCACATTCTTTTGCTTATATGCAACTGGTCCGTTGCACCTAAATCACTGGACTAGTAGCCATTCTCCAACCATAGATTTGAACTTCGAAATTCCATTTAAGCTTGATGCAAGGATCATTTCATAGATTTAACACGGCTTTGCACAATATCATCTGCATGGTGCACAACAAGTTGTGCAACTTGAATTGTGCACATACGAAGTATCTAGAACACACAGCATTTTGACAGATGCATGAACAACCATGACAATACTTTAACACAGCAATACTCTAAAAGCAAGTTAATTTTGGATTTCAAAATATCAATCCAACCTCCAAACCAAAATAAAAACTGCCTGGCTATCGCATGACCACCCATCACGAAACATGCAAGTTATTACGTTTATCTCTTGAAATAACACTGCATGAAATTTTGAATTTACAATATATGTACTACTGATCAAATGTGGTAGAAATGTGTTAGTACGTATGGTATTTATGGCATTTCTGCTATAATAAATGAAAGCTTTACATTTACTCCGGTATTATACTATATTTACTAACACATTTGTACCACATTTGATCAGTAGTAAATATATTGTAGATCAAAACTATCATGCAAATAATTTAAAAATATATGAATATTTAAAAATCATAGTAAATGTATATGGTTACATCATACCTCTACTATCTTCTTGAGGCTGCTGCACCTGCATGCATTGAAATGAATATACAAGGTGTTTGCAAATTGAATGCAACATTTTAAAATCCTTATAACTCAGGATTGCAATTAATTAGCTGCTTGATTTCTTCAACATATGTTTAGGTAAATAAGTTAAAATTAAAAGCGTAGCTTTTTCAAGATTGATTTTTTGTTTTGTCAATCACTTTTCATACTTTTTCAAACTTTCATCAAAGTCATGGGCATCCCCAGGGCGGGGGGGGGGGGGGGGGGGGGGGCAGGGGGGGCCATGGCCTCCCCCTTCGAGACTGAATGGCGCCCCCCCCCCCCCCCCCCCCCCCACCCTCTTCCTTGTTTACACACATGCGCACCCCCACTGGCTGAATTGGCTGAAAGTGGACAGCATCCACCGTCCACTGGTTGAATCTGCCGAGAGCGCGGACACCTCATTGACTGAATCGGCCGAAAGCGGACAACGTATAAGCGGCTGTCAAATGGCGCCCCCTTGCCCTATCCTGGCCCCCCCCCCCCCCCCCCCCCCCCCCCCCCCTTCCAGACAAGCTGAGGACGCCCATGAAAGTTACTTTGTATAGTGTATAAATGCTGTTGTGAATTAAAAGTTGTACACTATTGAGTTACGTATAAGCTATTTGATTTTTTCAACCGTTAAAGATAACAATACGGTTCGTATTTGAAATATTGTACGTTCATAAATAAGATTGACAATCGTATCAAGGGATTATATTCCTTTCAGGGGCTGATCCACAAGCGGGGTGGGTACGAGAGGGGGCGTGTCCCATCCCACGATAGTTAGGGGGTCTGGGGGAGCTTTGTTAGCTCCCGCAGTGCCCCAGATGCTTTTTTACTTTTGCGTTTATTTAGCATGAAAATACACATACTTTTGACAGTGATATCAACTTCATATTGATAACTATCAACCTGTCTGTCATCATGCTAGCTTCGCCCACTGTGCTCACTTTCACAACTGACTGTGTTGTGCAGGATTCTGATATCATAGTGTGCGGCACACTAACAGCATTGTTTTCAGCCACCGTCAGTGGTGATGTTTTGTTTGAACAGCTAGCCTAAGCCACATCTGTGCCCTCTGTGGGAATCGTGCATGGAGCACCTATAGCTAGCATTAGATTTATGAAGTAAGAGTTATTGTGTACGATCACCTTACATTAATATTACATGCAGGAAACTTGTTGCAAAGTGTACTTTCCGATTCATACAAAAATAAAACTGCCTCAAATCCACCCCACATTTCCTTGCTATAGTGGTAGCAGTGGCTACCAAGCATCGTAGTGTGAATGCTTCGTATTGGAACGTGTCAATTAATTTACGCGTTTAATTACTCAAAGTACTGTGCTGTATTAACCGTTATATTACTGTGCCTTGTTGCATATTAAACATGTTCGGACTCGTACTCACAACTATTTCGTGGATAATATTTGGCTCCAATGACGATTCCTGTTCTTTTTTAGTCTGCATGGGTACATGCACAACAGATCAATTACGCATCGGAATAATGTACATGAACAAAGAGAAAATGGATGAAAAAAGTAAATAAAAAACCTTCTCTATGAGAAAGTTGGTGGGATATAGGATTTGAAGGCAATGGTGGTGTAAAAAGCACGGAAACTAGGGTTTGTAATAGTTGTCATAGTCCTATATTTAGCACAAATGGGCTAAATATAAGATTATGACATTTTCCTTTACTATAAATAACCCTTGTTTCCTGCAAGTTCTATTTAATAACGTTCAAAATATAAACAAATAAAAATGATTAAGAGATAAACGATAAAGATTTTAAGCATGACATTGAAGCAAAGATAGTGGGCAACCTGCTCCATCATCCGTACCAATTGCACTCCTCCATTTGGTGTGAGAGTCCCTCAGACAGAGGTTTGTTGCTCTGAGTATAGCGAGCTCCCATCCATCCTATTACTAAACTGTTGGATTTGTCCCACTTATGGGCAAGTTTCTGAGCACCATTGCCTCTAAATCCTATATCCCACCAACTTTCTCATAGAGAAGGTTTTTATTTACTTGTAGCAATAAAAATGGTAATATGCATGTGTAAATACTCACTTCCATAAGTTCTGATATATCTCGAAAGTTTGACTTCTCTGAATAATAGACAGCAGTGTGTCCAAACTACAGTAAAATGATTGTTCAATAAATCCACCTTGTGACAAAGTTTTATAAAGGAATGTGCAACTTACACAGTCTTCAATGTGACAGTCAGCCTTCCAGTCCAAGAGAAGAGATACTACTTCAGTTTGATGATGCAAAACTGCTATATGCAAAGGTGTTCTCATATTTTGCTAAAAAATAAATTCATGAGCAGTGAAGGTAATATTTTTGTCTTGATTTTTTGCTTTAATCAGATATTATATGTACAATCCTTTTATACAACCATCAAAGTATCTTACCGTACTAATATGCTAACTCACTGCAATTGTTATATCAATTTTCGCATTCTTCATCAAAAGTATTTCGACAATAGAGATGTGTCCTTTTTGAGCAGCATAATGCAGTGCAGACCATCCATTCTGATAAAGAAATAAATAGCATCATGAGTTACTATATTTCATGTACTTAGTTAATGAGGCAAGACAAGTCTTTGCTAGGGTTTTTTAGTCAATGAACCAGTTAAAAATTTGACACTCAATACGCAAACTGCACTTGCAATAGGTAATGGTACTGAACCTAAGGGATCCATGTGATTTAGAATACCCTCAGGCCCTTAATAGCACCCACTCCGATCCTCACCATGCTTTCTCCAGTGAGCACAACTATCCTTACAAACCTTCAACTACATACATTAATGATTTCATTGCAATATGAGGTAATTGGAGCTATAGCTGAAATAATTTCATCTGCAATTAACCTCCCCCTCCCCCCCCCCCCCCCAAAAAAAAAAAAGTATATTGAACAGTGTCCAGCAAAATCACCCTTGTGATACTTTTTCAAAATTTCCAGGACAAGAAAATGAAAAGTAACGTTCACATTAAAATGTATGGCTAATTATTAATTCAGTGCCTTATAACTTTATGATGGATAAAATTTAGGATGCAAACGGACCAGCAATTCGGCATAATGAGTTATGGGACATCAATGCAACATTGCTTACTGAAGTTGTTGGAACTGAGCCTGGTCTACAATCTTTATCTGGTGAGTTTCTCAAGTACATGACAGCAAATATGCGGATGATGCTCGTGTAGACATTGTTGCAGAGAACTTTTGGTGTCGTAATAGACAGAAGAGCTATCTTGATGTTAAAGTGTTCAATCATTTAGCCAAGTCTTATGTGAAAGAATCATTGACCCAATGCTATCGTCATTTAGAAATGGACAAGAAACGTGCCTATGAAGCCAGAGTTCGTGAAGTAGAACCTGGTTGTTTCACACCACTGGTGTTTTCTACTTCTGGTGGATTAGGTCCTGCTGCCGAAACTTTCAATAAGAGGCTTGCATCACTTATTGCAGAAAAGCACGATCAGCCATACAGCCTAACCATTTTTTGGCTTCATGCCAAATTGAGCTTTTCGTTGCTACGTTCTGCAATCATGTGTCTCCGTGGTTCTAGATCGTCATACCATCGAGGCACATGCTCCCGACTATAGACTCTGCCAATGATCTGTCCTGTGCAGCAGGCAGAAATGATTAATGTCTTGTTTGTTTGCCCTAATGTTTTTGTATGTTAGTATATCTTGTGTATGTAATTAAATGTTTACCTATGCAAAAAAAAATTTTAAACTTTTAATAGCTCACGGAAAATGGTAAAACTATCCAGAAGGGTGATATTTTGCTAGACACTGTCCCACATATAAATATAATACATTATACTTTAGCTTCCACTGCTGTGATAGTTTCAGAGCAGATGTGACCCCCCCCCCCCCCCCCTCCCCCTTGAAGTCTTAGGGTGCACAGGGAAAAGTTATAAACGTCCAGCCTGAATTTTTAGGCTCATTTTTAACAAAAACCCATCATGGAATGGAGCAAAGAGCGCAAAAACCATCCTGGGATTGAGTGTCCAGGGTGGGAATAGTCATTCTGGGGTTGAGCGTCCAGGGTGGAATAAATACGGTTCTACCCTGGTTCTGTCGAACAAAAACCATGTTAAGGTAATAATTATATTCTTAGTTCAACATGGGTTTTGTTCGACAAAACCAGGGTAGAACAACATGGATTTTACACTATTCCCACCCTGGACGTTCAATCCCAGGATGGCTTTTACGCTATTAGGATGGGTCTTTGTTACAAACCAGCCAAAAAAATCCAGGCTAGATGTTTATATAACTTTTTCCTGTGGTGACTGTGGGGGTCTGGATACCTGACATCATGTCATCCTCAGGAGGCTACAGCTACCGATCCTTTTATTTTGTGGGGAACCATACATATTTCATACATGGATGGGAAACCTCAAGTGATCCATTACGACTTACAACATTTAGTACAATCCACGTTTCGCTTTTTCCGTGCATGGGCGTACAGTTAACTTAGCTTTTGGAGCCTTTTCGAGCACTTAACGCGTGTTTTAGTGGTAGGAAGTGATCGTATAGGTTAGTTTACAACCCTACTTATTATGAGCGCAGGTGATTATAGTTCATAGACAGCTTGAAGGCTTTGTGCGACTGTACCGCGAGTATGGTAAGTTGCATAGGAACCATCTAAGCAGTTTCTGATGCTTCACTACGTAAGCTATGAGATTGACTAACTACATGTATCTGTAGTGTGCAGTTCTTAGTGTGTATGGTGTTAGGTGCTATATATAAGGCCCACTGTTTGTGCGACTGTAACATGTTTTCGTATGCACGCCTGTAAGATTAAAAGACTGAAAAGTGTAGTGCACACATCGTGGTGTATGGTGAAGTGTATCGTTTAGCTCGTCGTACTATGTATGAGCTTGTGTTAAAAAATTTGTGAAACATTTCTTCTGCAAAGAAAACCTCAGCATCAAGATGCTAGTGGATTGTGTTGAAGAGTGTAGATATTTTATAAACACATTGAAGCAAGTAGATGACACTGATATAGAGAGCAATAATATTTCATGCTGGCCTGTGTGTAAGGTTTGGCAGAAAAGTATGTCAGTTGCTTGGGATAAGATTCGTCAGGGTTCGCACAAATTATAGCATCAATTATTTTCCTGCTGTCACTGGAAAAATTATAGGAGATTCCAACTGTTCTTTTAGGGCACTGGCATTTTTGGTGACTCAGGTTATTAAGATAATCATATTGAATTCAGAATACTAATAACAACATATATTGCGTGATTGATGTCATGCTATATTAGATACAGACAATCTCTATCACTCTCCTTCGACCATGCCCAATTCACTGAATGCTTGGTAAGAGCATGAAGTGGAGTGCAGATTGGTTGTAAATTTGCTATGAAGCAGTTTATCATCCCCAAAAATGAACGTAGCTCCTTAGCCTTTGTGGGTGTGGGCAATTTTCGTATAGCTTCCAAATGCTCCTCTGTAGGGTGTACTCTTTGTTCATCTATTCTGTATCCTAGGTACACAACCTCCTTTTGTACAAAACTGCACTTGGATTTCTTTGCCAGCACATTTGCGTTTCTCAGCGTGACAAACACCTCTCTGAGAATACATAAGTGTTCCTCTTTCAATGACCCTCCAACTATGATGTCGTCAATATAGACTGCCACTTTGTCATTGCCTGCTAAAAATTTTTCCATTGTTTTCTGGAAGCTAGCCGGTGCAAAGCTTACCCCAAAAGCAGGGGCGGATACACGGTTTTCCAAAAGGGGGGTTGAGACCCACGATACGAAATGCGGGGGAGGGGGGGGGGGGTGCTGTCCGCTTTAGACCCGACACGAAAAGCGGGGGGGGCTGCCCACTTCAGGCCCGATACAAAAAGCGGGGGGAGGGATGCTGTCCGCTTCAGGCCCGATACGAAAAGCGGGGGGGGGGGGGGGGGGGGGGGGGGGGGGGTGCTGTCCATTTAAGGCCCGATACGAAAAGCAGAGGGGAGGGGGGGGGGGGGGGGGGGTGCTGTCCAGCGCTTCAGGCCCGATACAAAAAGCGGGGGAGGGGGAAGGGCTGTTTAGCAGAAGAGGGGCGTTACCATATATGAAAGGGGGATTGCAACCCCCAACCCCCCCACCACCCTGGATCCACCTCTGCCAAAAGGCAATCTCTTATATTAAAAATATCCTTTATGGGTTGCAACAACCATGAACTTTCTGGGTAAGGGGTGAACTTCCATCTGCAGGTAAGCATTAGTAAGGTCAATGACTGAGAACAATTTGCTGCCACTTAGCTTGGCTATCATGTCCTCAAACCTCGGAAGAGGATGTGGATCTACGTACACGTGTTGATTGATAGTCAGCGTTTCAGCGAAAAGTTCTTCAAATTTCAAAAGTTAAGATGCTATTTCTGTACATTCCTTATGTTCCACACTACCTGCTTCCTTCTTAACTTTTGGCTTGACATTACAGATGGTAACTCCTTTTGGCATACACAAATTGAAAACTAATACACCAGTCTAAGCCAAACAAAGGTATATCCTGTTCCTTTACAACAGAAACCAACTGGCATTTTACCTTTCCGAATGCTCTCACCCTCACCTCTGTTTCCCCAAGAGTCTCCACTGGGACATTTGTATATGCAACCAATGTGTAAGTCTGTTTGAGAAGAGGTGCACCAACTTTCCTCCAGGTCTGTTTACTAATAACTGATCGAGCCGCACCTGGATCATACAGCATTTTGACTCTCACATCATTTATCTCTGCTCCAACCGTACGGCACAACCTTTTACTGCACAGATGTAAATAGTGTTTACCTTTCCATCTGACTTATCTTGGTCACCATCACTGCTTTCAGTTCCTTCTGTTTCTTGTTTCATAGCATTTATTCTTTTCTTGCCTTGCTGTCCCTTGAGGGACACTTTTCCTGACTTGAGGTAGACCCTGGCATGGTGGTTCAATTCACCATGTCTGCCCCTTTGCTGGACACTCCTCTACCTTTTTGTGCCAACCATCCACTGCTGTGGGAACCAGGTACAATTCTATCAAGTTAGAAACAAACTTTTTTGTCTTTAGTTGGAGTAGGGCTCGTTGAAGGCAATATGATGGTCCTTGAACCCCTAAAAGACCGTACTGCAATGAGAACTACAGCAAGTAGATCATAGCGCTGTGCAGTGGTCAGTGATTCGAATGTCAAAATGATGCATGATATCGACAGATAGGGACAGAAGCACCCGTCTTAACAAGCAGGATTACTAGCTAGATGGCTAAAAGTCTCATATGTCTCACAGCAACAGATCAATACATTTTAAGTAACAAATCTTGTGACCTCAACCTCTAGAATGATGGACAAACTAGCGTTGCAAGACAGATTCGCATATGTAAAGCTTTGATCACCAAATTTGATTATTGCCTTAGTTTCAATGGATTTTATGTAAAAGTGATCGCCTTACCTGACTTCCCTGATGTGCAGATTTACAGTTAATTCATTATAAGGTGAAATTATTAGCTGTTTCAATAACAAGACAAATAAGTGTAATGTTAAAATCAGAATTTTTAAAGCCAAATTACACTGGTGTTACAACTTCAGGACAAGTGCCAGTGTGAGCTAGGTATTCCGAAGAATACTAAGATGCATGCATGTTCCAGCAATTATAATCCACAAGTAATTGAGAAAATTACAGCATCATATGATCGCGAGAACATGACTAGAGCTGAAATATATAATTGTGTATTCGTGTTGCAGAACTTACTTTGTCCTGTGAATTTATGGAACGTTCTTTTTTCTCGATACAATATCTAACAACATGTTCGTCTCCACAGTATGATGCAATTCGCAGTAAACCTTCATAGTCATCCTAAAGTAGCAAAATGTTACATGCATATGATTACACTAACAAGTATTAAATAAAAATGTATAACAAAACATAAACATCTTACTTCTATGTCACATGATCAAAATTCGTTCATAGTATTATAGAGTAAACACTGTTACAATAGGAGGACACGGCGTATATAAGGGCGCAGACTACTGAATTTTAAAGTGGCCAAATGGCCAATATGGCACACACATACAACACAAAACACTGAATAAGAAATGGATTGTGGCATGCATTGACTGATAAATTTACAATTGTCAACTATGGTGACTACCGGAGTTTGGATTACACTCAGATTGGCATTTTCAGGGCCGCAGAAATGGGTCCGGCAAGTTTTGCATTCGCCGGACCTCTTTTGAAACCAAAAAAAAATTAATACAATTCCGTAAAATTAAAGTCATTGCTCCGGAGCCCTACTATCCTGGAAAACATTACACTTGCTCCATTAAATTCTTCAGCTGCAATATTCTTTATGGATTGCAAATCTGAAACGAATAGAGAGTATATCTATGTTTCTATATACATACACAGAAAGTAAAAATGCATTACGTGACTATTTACTCATATTAACGCTTTTAGTGAGTTCGGTACTTAATGTTGTAAAGAGAATTTCTCCCCGTGTAGTCAATGGGTCTTTACCAGATTTGCAGTATACCTAAAGAGAAAGCAATTACAACTTTTGACCAAGTCCGGTTTTAGTGGGATAAATAGTTACGATATTAACTAGCTAAAGATGCATTTTTAGCACTAAAATGTTAGCGATGCCATTTCTTACTACACTGAAATATTTCATTCTGAGTCACTAGATGTTACATGTAGATCTATAGCAAAACCGCTCTACTCAAGCGATACCACATAATTTGCTGTTTTAAAAATACCGTTAATTCTAAATGGCTGAAAATCACCATTATTTTCATCCATGATGCATTCGAAGCGTGACATTTTTACAATGGTTAATTCCCTATCGGTATATGGAAGGTGCTGACAAAATTCTCGATTGGAGTGCAAAAAATGTTCTTTTTAGAACCAAACAAACGATCTTCTTTCCCTTGTGCTCTTCGATGCTTCTTGAGATCAACCCAAATTAATGCTACTGCTGTACTCGCCGTTCGTCGTGAGCAGCTGAAAAAGGACACTCCTCTACCTTTTTGTGCCAACCATCCACTGCTGTGGGAACCAGGTACGATTCTATCAAGTTAGAAACAAACGTTTTTGTCTTTAGTTGGAGTAGGCAATAAACGGCTCGTTGAAGGCAATATGATGGTCCTTGTACCCCTAAAAGACCGTACTGCAATGAGAACTACAGCAAGTAGATCATAGGCAACCTCCATGTGGTAAGGTTGTAAGTTAACATTCCCATGAACCAGGGTCCTGTCTCAACTGGCAGAACTCTTGAATTTTTATATTCTTATCGCATTTGGTGTGCTTCATTTAAAACCTTCTGAAGTGAACTAGCGTGTTGAATGAATCATTCAAAACCATTTGAATGGCACGTAATACTGCAATCCCTCGAATACCTTCGTTATTGATTGTATAGGGCAAGGAATGTGCACATAGGGGACCTAACCCATGGTCATGATCAGACATCACTGGGCAGGTGGCCTCTCCCTAACTGGGTTTTGTTCACCTTCTGTATTTCATTTCGGGTTATAATGCATGGCGATATAGAGCGTGATTTAAATGCCTGTGTAAGCATTACATGCACCAAGCATAAGTAGCAGGAAATGTTTTAAAAACAAAAAAGTTGAAATAAGCTCCTGGTACTGGAAAACTACACTATAGTTTTCTTGAACAACAGTACAAACGCACATCCGCTGTACATGTACTGTGGAACTGTAAAGTGCATAATCAGAGTATATCTCTGGCGTAATCTAACAAGCTGCACTGTCATGTACTAGAACTGTGGTTACCTTACCAAGCATATAGAGCTGCCACTAATGTCGCCTATAATGTGGCTATTTTCCTAAGCTGTTTGTATACTCATTCTGCCTGCCTACTTGCGAAAGGTCAAGGTGACTCAATGGTCTTCTTAATTCTAATTTCCTTCTAAAATTTGTTTGGGCCATACTTATATACCTTTTGCATTGGAGTTGCCACTACCAGTTCACAAGCGTAATTGCTTAAAGGTCACTCTAGCTAGCTAGCATTTAATCACGTGATTTAGAGAAATTCCTTTGCCCTCGGCAGCTCCTTTTATCCCCGAATCGTGCACCCTGATGCGCTTCGATTCTACGAACATCGCACGGTATTTACGTGGGACCTCTTTCTTTAAGGACCGGGTGCATGCGGACGTGGACAAGGGTCTGCATCACGTACGCACATACCAGACACGTCAACTTATATGCTCATTTATTATGAGGCTTATCTGTTTTATCCGTGAGATTAGTTATATAATTACGTGAGATATACCGTGAGAAATAAAAATAGTGTGATTTTAAAAAGAATAACGGATATTATTTAACAAACACATACACACGCACACACATGCATACATACACACACATACACTGAAAGGGTAGCACGGTTTATGATTTTTTTATTACGCAACTTTCAATCTTTTCATGCAATGTTCATGGTAAATAACTTTCTATAAGATGCAGTCGTCTGTCTGTGAGATCGTGAAGTGGATTCCAAATACATGCATCTCACAAAAATCTGTGAGAGTTGACGTGTCTGATTTATTTAATAAATACACGTCGTGACAGCATCCAGATATTTCTTTCTTCGCTTTTTGACTTTCCGTTAGTGGTGCTGGTTACGTCATCCTGTGAGGTCGGCTCGACCATGAATGGACAGTGCTACGCCCTCAAACAGAAGTGAAGAATGGCCAACACCAGGGTTGGCGAAACACCTAATTACGCCCCTTGTCTCGGCCCCAGACCCAGGTCACAGTTGCTGATGGATTGATATGTCTACGTTCACGTATCACGGTGATGTAATCCATCCGCTGCTGTGACCAGGATCTGAGGCCGCGGCTACTACGCCCCCCCCCCCATACGTCCTATCCATAACTTGGAGTTAAGAGAACACACATACAGTACATTGTACTTGCATTATGGTCTGTGTGTTTCTGTTCGTATGCCTTCTTTAGACCAATGATTAAATTTTTTTCATGTTTGCTTTTGTGCCAATGCTCCTGAAAAGAAAGGATTTAACAAGGGAAGAACAAGCATAAATAAATCTCTTACCGCCTCTTCCTCAAACAGCTGAACAGTTGGTTCATTATCAAAATCCCAGGCTCGGTCAAATGCACATCTTCTAAGCTAATATAATTATTACTGGAATAATCTCAGTATACAGAAATGTACATTATTTGCATTGAATCTTTAATCAACTTACCTCATCAAAAACTATAGGAGATGCATTATAGTCCAGTAGAGAATGGGAAACCTCTTTAGATGATTCCCATGAATCCTGTCTACACATTACCGCAAAATGAAGTGGGGTTCGATGTTTCTATTTAAGATTAATGATTCATAATGAATCCAAAGTGTATGCATAAAGAAATCAACCAATGACCGCAGCATAGACAAGCAACAAAATTGAATCATAGTTCCCTGTTTACAACCCTCGGGTTTACTTTAAGCTACATAGCTACTAGATTACTATGGGCGTGCTTTTAATAAACACATCTTGCATGGATGGAGTCCATACTAATATATACCATGCACTTCATTATCAAGTAACTATTGCTTGACACTCAGTATACGTAAGTCAACTACATTAATGAGACTACAGTTATCTGTGTAGAACTTTCGTAATTAAAGAGTTATAACAACATACTTGGGTGTTGCATTCTACATCAGCTTCATACTCCAGAAGAACTTTGGTTGTACGAGACTGATGGTTTCTTGCTGACCAGTGAAGTGGACTTTGATGGATCTAATGCATGATATTATGAAAGCCCTTTTCAGACATGGCATGTACGCATTGAACATACATAATCACATATATCTGTTCTTGCGTTGTTTTCCAGAAGAAGCATCATGGTCTCAACATTTCCATCTTCAGCTGCAATTTGAAGCAGCGTACGTCCACTCTGAAAGACATAAAACGAAATTGAAATTATGCTTTTGAAGTTGATTAAACGCTTTCAACTGTTTTTTTTTTAGGTAATAGAAAAACAGTTGCATCCATAAAAGAGTTATGCTTATTAGGGTCATTTTATAATATTCAAGTTTGAATATTTCACAAATATAGTCAAAGTCATGGACTGAGGTTTGTTACTACAAAATGTGTTGTGTAGCTATATAGCTGTAATTGTTAGTAATTCAAAATGACAGCGTTGTGATTAGTTATCTCAATTCTGGTTATTTTACTTTCATTACATTTGCCACAAATTATATAACTGTGGTTTTACAATTGATTGACACAATCTGAACAAAAGAAGTCCTCTAGCATTTCTCAATTTCATTTCTCAATATAAGCTAGAAATATAATGTACGGATTTTCATTGTTCCATTTTTTCCCCTCGTGTACGTTCCTGCCTCCCATTATGCATGGCAATTTTCAAGTAGAGTAAATATTAACAGATAAAATATCTATCTTGCCTTGTCTTTTGTGTTGACTTTTTGTTTGTTCTTTGACACATAATTATCCACAATTCTGATATCTCTCATAACCGATGGCAGAACAATATTTTCAATGTCCTTTAGGATAAAAGGCAATTTAAATTTACAGCGACAATAAACATCTATTAAAATAAGTCAGTTAGTGCAGATATTATACCAGGTATTAACATTATATAGAGAGTTCTACAATCTGCTTACTCGCTGGTATTGCATCATTTTCTGCATGCTCATGATCATGATCATTACTGATAACCATAATTGCAGATTATCTACTTTCGCAATTTCATTACAGAACAAAATCGTAATGCAATACAATTACTAGACTACTGAACCTAGCTTGCAATCGCTAAACTGATACCGCAATTATTAATGAAACATAGGAATGGTTCATATTGCATCATTTGGGCATGTGACAAATGTCTATAATGAAGATGGCACTTTGTTGTTGAATACCCGAGTGAAAATACATGTACCTACTGTACAAGTGTATAATCAAAATCATCAATTGCTCTTTTGACAAAGAACAAGTGTAATAATGAGCCACATGGAAGCATGGCTGGGGGAAGACAATGGGCTGGTTTCAAGCCCATTTCTATTGGCCTGGACTATTCGAAATTGGTGTTGCACATGTCCCCTATATGCCACAAGGAAACTCCTGCTCCAAGGCAAAGGGACCCACTGGGGATCATTCAAGCAGGCTACCCAATGTCGAGCGTGGCCATCAACCATCATAGGACCCTACGAAAGACCAAGGATGGCAACATGTATGTTCTCATCGCCTCTGGTTTTTCCTTTCCATGGTTTAATGTACCCCATAGGAGGGTGTCACAGTCGCCCAGAACTGGTGGATGAGAGATTTTGTTGGTCGCCCATAAATGGTGGATGAAAGACTTTGTTGGTTTTCCACCCCAGAACAGCTCCATTTAGACAAAGGCTGCTAGTTTTAGCCTGACCTGATAGCTGAGGTGTGAAGGATTCGAAAATCCATATGACACGTACCACTCCTTACCACCCACAGGGAGATAGGCTGGTAGAACGCAATAACCACACACTGCTTGTCATGCAGGACGCACAAGCAGTTCTATGACCAGAAGTGTAATTGAATTATATGCCCTACGAGATCTGGCCTGGTTAATCTCCAGTGTTGTCTCCCAAGGAAAGTCACCACCCCTGGACAACTATCTATATTGGTTGAAAGATTGTCATTACCCCCTGGAGAAAAACTGTGGTAAATTTTGATAGATTGTAACCCTGTTCAAAGGATACATGCATGGAACAACCAAGAGCAGATTTACGTGAGGGACCATCTAAACCTAGAGGACAAAAAGATGTTAGTCTTTTTCCATAGTTGGTTGGTCTAGTGGGGTGTGGCATCAGCTCAGCCAGGTGACAGAACATCTTGGTCAGGTGGTAGGACTGGGTGTCATCATCGATCCTGAAGCCATATTGGAGCCACATGCCAACCAATCTATGGCAATGCTCCAATGCTCCACACATGTCTGTCCTACATCACCAGTGTACTCCTACATCACCAGTGTACCCCTACATCACCAGTGTACCCCTACATCACCAGTGTACCCATCACCAGTGTACTCCCTCTCCAATGCCATCTCTGCTCTGGACCCTCCCATTTCCCAGAGGGTCTTGTCAGGAATGATAATGATATAAGCTTAACATTTCCACATCTTGTTGGAGTCTTCCTCCCCAGCCAGCAGTTAGCTCCTCATGCTTCCTCTTGGCTACCAGTGGTCACTTCCCCTGGTATGGGTTTGTACCTGGATTCCAATGAGTACCAGATGGCCATTGGTGGTGGCTTGAGTTGCATACTTCCGATTAGTCTATGTGCCCATTCTACCCCAATACTGCTCTCAACCCTTTTGGTCACCAAAAGGGGAATGGACCACCGGTAGCCAAGAGGAAGCATGAGGGGCTAACTGCTACTGACAGAAGGTAAGCTCTGTTGGAGACTCCAACAAGATGTGGAAATGTTGAGCTTATATCATTATCATTCCTGACAAGACCCTCTGGGGAATGGGAGAGTCCAGAGCAGACATGGCATTGGAGAGGGAGACCTTGGTGTTGAACACTGCCGCCGCCTACTGTTAACAGCACTGCCCAAGCCTGAGAATGACAGGGAGGCAATCAAAGCTGCAACAACGCAATGAGAGAGAGAGGGACAACATGTCAGCAACCTAATTAGAGAGTTCTGGGTTGAAGCTGATTATCTCAATCTTGAGTGTCGGCCCAATCAATAGTGGGACAAAATAATAAATGAAAGTATGCTTGATTTAAAAGTAAATTTCCCTTCTTTAACGCCTAGAACATACACATGCATGATGCACACACACACACACACACACACACACACACACACACACACGCACGCACGCACGCACACTTCAGCCAGCCGACTTAGTGCACAGTAAACAAGATAAGACCACAGCTGTCCGTGCTTTTGGTAAATCTCCCAAGACTGCTCTTAACCGTACCAGTGTATAACAAATAAAGAGATACACATCACGATGTAAAAGGAATTGCACACACACACACACACACACACACACACACACACACACACACACACACACACACACACACACACACACACACACACACACACACACACACACACACACACACGCGCGCACGCACACACACACACACACACACACACACACACACACACACACACACACACACACACACACACACACACACACACACACAAACACGACATTCATGCCCACACACAGTTACACACCGGCCGGTGCGCAATCAGGGATCGAGAATCGCTGCCTTGCGCTGCCTCAGGATGTTAACAGCCCTTGGAAAAGTTACAAACGGATGACTCTAACGATGCATCTGGACACCATTATTTTTTTAAGAAAGAAAACAAATGGCGTAATGCCTAAATCCAATGTAAACAACTGCTCTCAGCTCGTACGCATTTTTGCTCTCAGCTCCTGCGCGTTTTTGCTCTCGGACCATACGCAATTTTGCTCTCGGACCGTACGCAATTTTGCTCTCAGACCGTACGCAATTTTGCTCTTGGACCGTACGCAATTTTGCTCTCAGACCGTTGCTCGTACTCATTTTTGCTCTCAAACCGCTGCTCGTACCCGCGACCTACCGGGCCACCGTATGCCTTACCAGGGGCGGCGGAAGCTTATCATATTTGAGGGGGCTAAACTGAACCAACGATAATTACATTCATGATCACATGAATTTCGTTTCAAAGCGATCAAAACTACAGTACCAAAGTATCTGGTGTGTTCGTCGTGAATTCAACGGCAACATCAGTGGCGTTAGTGTCTAATGTACCAGGACCTCCTCTCGGGGGTACATTTGCCTACCTCGGTGCTTAGAAAATAAATTTATCCACGTTCAGCCAGTTTAACATTTGACAGTGCATGCTCGTTGTACAGGTCCTTTAGAGCTTGGCCCAAAATTACCAAGGTATAATTCTTTTTTTTTGGTCCCAAGCCAGGGTTTCAAAGTAAAACTATTAGATCGTAATCTTCTGACTACGCGTACCGCGATCGAATAGCGTCACTTTGACTCTCTGGCTTGGGTTGATCTGCTTGAGACCAGAGAAAAAGAATTAGAGCCTGAGATTTCGGGCCAAGCTCTAAACGACTAGCATGCATTGTCAAGTGTAAAATGGATGTTAAACTGGCAGAACTTGAATAACGTACACACGCGGTAGACAAATGTACCCCCGGGAGGACACCAGGTACATTAGACACATTAATGGAGTACATGTACTTATATACGGCAGCATATCATCGTCCGATCGATCGCTAAATTTGGGGGCTGAGCCCCCCAAATACATATTTGGGAGGGCTTAAGCCCCCCTTGCCCCCCCCTCTTCCGCCGCCCCTGCTTACGCTTCATCTTACGCACGCAATGCGTGAGCAACTAAAGAACACCTGCCGTCCTGTTGTCCCATGTACAATTATTCACATGGCGTTTGAGAAATCGATATGTAAACACAAGAGGTTTCTTCACATCCTTAGTCAAAATACATCATCCGGGTTGGGATAGCAAAAGTAAAACGCGGCTATTCGGAGTTATGACGCCATGCCGCTTATGTAAAGCGGCATCCACCGTACGAAGCACAATACTGATTTGTGCCGCCCGGGAACATTAGGCACTAATGGCGCCCCCCGCCTTCACCCTTGCGTGCGCTACTCGCACCAGTGGCGGATACAGGATTTTCAGCTCAGACAGCATATGAAAACAGGGGGGAGGGGAATGGGGGTGCTGTCCGCCTCTGGCCCAAATCGAAAAGTGGGGGGGGGGGGGGGGGGGGGGGGGGGGGGGGGTTACAACCCCCCCCCCCCTGCTCTCTGTATCCGCCCGCCCGGCGCCCCCATGCGTTCGTAAGTTCGTGTTGGCGCAAAAATTAATTATCTCTCGTCTATTTTGGCGCCCCCTCAACCCTGCGCCCGGGAACATATGTCACCCCCCCCCCCCCCCCCCCCCCCCCCACCCCCCTCCTCGCTACGCTAGTTACACACTTAGTAGTTGTAATTGCGGCATGCATCTCCCACTATACCTCGACATCCGTAGTCACAACTGTCATCATCATCATCGTGTTTAGGTAGTATTTGCACTCGTCCGATTATTTATAGCTGTGATCACTACACGGCCAACTCCTACCGGAAACGGTACGCCAAATGAAGTCACACCCTGGCGTTACGCCTATGACGATCGTACCGTATACGCAACTGAATTTCTATCACTGGCGTTACGCACCTTATTTTGGAAACAATACACCAGTGAATCGATCGGGTGATATACGCCCGGGTAAAATAATTGGTGTATCGCAATTGCTATAAACTTCTTCGGCGTTACGGCTGCGATATCAAAAGCGTATCGGCAAGTGAATTAATTGTGTATGGTGCTGAATTTGGTTGTTACGATAGAACACACTCATTCTCCCATCGACACAGAACTCCTAGCTCCCTATTAATATGACTGAATATGAGTTTAATTAATATGAGTGATACAAAATTGCGGGTATATAATATGTATCTTCAAGGTTAAATGAGGCCAGTGTTGAGTAATGAAGTCATTATGTTTCAGCACTACTTGGTGTTTCGTTAATGCTGAGTAGTAATTTCGATGAGCCCATGTCCTAATGCTTCATAGTTATTTGCTGTGTCGGATTCCATGATTGTTTTCCACTCTTTCTCTTGTATAGGATTATAGTACTCAGGAGTTGAAATTGTTGTGTGTTGCTTGGGCTGTTGTGTTACAATGCTTAGTTGTAATTTTCGCAGAGACGACTGGGTCACGTGCTATTATTTTAATAAAATGGCGGTTGCTGCTTTCAATTGTGGGAAAGCTTTTGAGTTCTAGTGAGTCAAAGTACGAAAGGCACCTAAAACCCCAACTCCATCTGGATAATGAAACAAGGCTCGAATGTTGTAAACTCGTGGAATGGGAACGTATTTCGCGCATGGATGGCTTGTTGAAACAGGTTCATCTGAAGCTACATCGCTTCCGAAGGATGATGGCGACACTCCTAGTACAGATGAGGGTAAGCCTGTCGTCCTGATGTTAAAGAAAATTAAAGTTGGTATACTATAGACGAAGTCGGCGGCGAGCTTTATTTAAGCATCATCCTATGCGACCCTCACCTCGACGGGCGGTACGAACCATTTATGTTAAAAACTGCAGCGATGGCGTATCTCATTACTCACTACCCTCGACCAATGGTTTGTGCATTTTCCGCTTTAGTGTGATGTTAAGCATGTTGCTTTACAGGGACACAAAAACCTGACGTTTATCTTCTATACACTTCTGTGTCTGTGCCCATCCCTTCCAAGTGTAACCACAATGGTGAAGCAACGTCTCCACCAAGGATTTACATAACCTACTAGGGTAAGCTATGCATGAACTCTTTATGGCATAATTCATACCATCGGACAGGCATTTACATATACAGATATTCGAGAGCCATCCAAACGAGCAGCATAGCAGATGTGTAACAGATACAAGTTTCAAGTATCACAGTCATCCTCCCACAAGCCAACGCATGGATAGGGCACATCTACTAGCCCACTGAGGATGGAAAGTCACTTGTTGCACTTGCTGAGGAAGTAAATGTTGTACGGAAAGATGTTATATTTATGTTACTGGACAGGACTACATAGCATTTACAACACCACACCAACTGAAGACCACGTCTATGTGTTGTGGTGGCGTTCCGGTTGTCATGGTACCATTGATCTTGGCTCCAGTAATCTGTTTTTTATGCGACAACCCACGCGCAGCACAGATATGCAGCCATCTAGGATCTTCTACTTACAAGTTCTGTCAGGTGTGTATGGTAAGTGGTATTAAAGGTATAGATAAAAATGACATCCTTGTTCTATTTCAGGCTGACTCAAGGGATGACCATATATGTGTTGCTGTGAGACGGAGAAGATGTGACACAATTATGCTACAGCAAAAGATCATGGCAGAAAGGCAAAACACACCTTACGGACCGAGTGTGGTATATATGAGGAGTATAATCATTTCCTTAAACTTCCGTTAGACTTACATGGGTGTATTAGCTAATACGTTGTTGGCAATTGTTACAATTGTATTAAAGTCCGCGACACCATCAAGGAAGTAAACGTTAATGGCTTCTTAACGAATAAAATTAAATTCATGCCCACAATACCACAATGTGTAGAACTCTACCAGCTATGTTGGCTATACAAATGAACCTTGTGCAGGTTAATATCTAGTCAAAAATTTCAAGTTAACAGGGGGTACTTTAAAAATATTTATTGAATTTGACCATGATTATGTACCGCATCCAAAATAAAGAATCAAATTTTGATTCTGCGTGTATTGATACCTCTAAATATACAATATCTCGTCTTCTGCTTTTACACTGTCTGTTTAATTTTCAAGAATACATTCTTTACTTTTTAGCCTCATTACTGGCTCCACTATTAGACTGTGTAAACAAACACTTCTCACTAAAATAACTGTCAACCATAGTTCGAGCCTTAATGTTAGATAAGGGCCGCTCCTTGTTACCTTTCTTTGTTCTTGCTCCCAGAGGCTTATTTGTATGACTATTGCGCTTTTGTGATGCCCTTTGTCTTTGTTCTTGCGCCCAGAGGCCCTTTTGTATTGCGCTTTTGTGATACCATCCGCCGTTGTTCTTGCGCCCAGAGGCCCTTTGTATAGGCCTTTCGTAGGCCTATATGTTTCTGAGTTGTATGCATTCTGGATCAGTTTTTTTTGGCGGATTTGGCAACTTTGTGCGTGTTCTAGGATGTCGGCAGTTCTCGAGGGGACTAGCAGCAATAATAAAGAAGATGAGTGTGTTGTTGGCTGAAATAGAGGAATTGAAGAAAAAGAGACCCCGAGCATTAACTGAAGAGCAAAAGACTGATATTCTTGTTGCATACCGCTCTCTGCAAGTTGAAGACCTGAAAAGGAAAAAGATGCGTCCAGGACGAAAGTGTGGCAAAGCAGAGATTATATATAGAGGGATTGGAAACGAGCCCAATCAACACTAGGTAACAGCTGCCATCCGCACCTGAATCCTTACAATACCGTGCTGTCAGCACAAGTCAACTTTGTTCTTTGGACTAAGTCCAAAGGCAATAAAAGACACACAAACGCAGAGATTATAGACCAAACTCACAAATCACAGTTCATTAAATTTAAGGTGCTGTACAACAAATAAAAAAATCACAAATCATACATTCTGGAGACTGACAGGAGCTGGACATCTGCCAGGGACAACGACCTTACTCTGGCTGAACACGTTATTGTCCAGCAGAACGCAGATGTGATACAAATCGGCCAAACTGTGCATACCAAGGGCTGCGGATCCTTACGCGAGGAAAAAACTTAAGGGATTGAACATGCGAACACTGAGTTCTGTACTGAGATCCAGAGATACAAAGGCCGGGGGATACATTAAACAACCATGTTCTGGTTAGGAATACGTACACTTGGCGTGTACGGGCGTCCCCCAGCCTCCCGCTGCAGGCACTTCTCATACTTTCGATGTTGCGCCAACTGAAATTTTGATTTTTCCATCACCTTTGAAAAGGAATATGTTATAAAGCGCATGTTTTTAGTCGAAAAACTTACGGCCACGCCACTTTCCAATCTTCAAGCAACACGACAAAGCAGGTTACACGCTCGTAGCCAACAACGCCGACGAAACTGTAGGCCAAAGTTAGCGTATCCAATAACGCTTCTGAAAAGTCCACACACATAAAACCCCCCCTACGCCACTTTTCGTGCTTATTCCATCATACACACCGCGTTTTGTTACAAAACGCGCTGTAGCTGAGCAGTTACTGTCGGCCAAAAAATTGTCCTACCAAATTAACAATTTATAACTCGCCAGACGAGGACTCGTAGACCACAAAAAATGATCAAGCAGGTAGTCAATACATGTAGGAGCTAGATTCAAAAAACTAAACCGTACCTTCTCGAATGGATTTAGTGGTTTTGGTGCTTTTAGCTCACTTTTCTTCACCCGCGTAAAGGTGTGAGATTAACACGACTGACGAGGTCGGATAGTTCGCATGCTATGCCTATTCTATGTATGGCGCACGTGACTCGTTTCCAATCCCTCTATATATGATCTCTGGGCAAAGGTAATTACCAACGGCGGGTTAGCAGCGTTTTAGGCTATTCCAGCAAAACGGTGGGACTTACCTATCGAGATTGGAATCGCAAGCAAGAAATAAAGGTAGCTGTTGCTGCAGCAAATCGCAAACCCAAGCGCCAACGTATACCTAAATCGAAATAGGTACTGCTATCAGTAAGAGCATTGGTACGTCAGCGGCGAGCTAACAGTGAACGAGTTGTTGCTCGACATATTCTAGATCTCATGCGTGAGCGAAACTGGATTGACGTTGACGAAACTGATCGTAAGATGTTTGCCTCCGCACTGCGCTGTGTACAACGCTACCTTTCTCGTCATGGATTCAGTCGAGGTGACTCGGTAACTGCGCCAATTCAAGAGACAGCAGCTATTCGTGAGGCCCGCATTCAATACTTGCAGCGTCTCATAGACAACGAAAGTCTACCACCTGAGCAACAACTACGTATCGTTGACTTAGATGAGTCCTACATCCACCACCACTATCGCCGCCACAACGATTCACTTTTTGATCCAAATGATGCCGAATTTAAACAGCCGCGCACACAGAAAAAGGGAAAGCGTTTGTGCTTTGTTGCTGCAATTAGAAAATCCAACCCATTAATACGTCAAGCCCCTATACCGGTGCTGTATCCTTTAATGACAAGGCGGGTTTGGTACCCAACTCTGTGTGGATATTTCAGTCACAGAAATCATCTGGAGACTACCATCAGAACTTTAATGGTACTAACTTTGTCCACTGGTTCAAAACACAGTTGTTACCAAATCTGAGCCAGCCTTCTCTGATTCGCCTTGATAATGCCAAATATCATCGCACAAAGCCAGCAACTACACCAAGTGGATACAGGCTTAAAAAGGCAGAATTGCAGCAGGTTCTCACTGCATCTGGCATTTCCTTTGCAGCAAAGGACACCGTTGCTACTCTTCGAAAGAAACTAAAAGCTTATGTAGATACAGTGGAGCCAGAAGTAGTTCAGCTTGCAAAGCAGCAGGGTTACGAGGTGTTGTATACACTTCCATATCACTGTGACTTGCAACCAATAGAAATGGTCTGGTCACAAGTCAAGGGTGAAGTGGGAAGGCAATATGACCTATCAACAACAATGGTAATAGTAAAGCAGCGATTGGAAGCAGCTTTTGAACATCTGAATGCCGACACTACAGGGAGAATTGAGAACCTGTATGCCCATGTCAGAAAAATAGAAAAGGAGTACATGGAGGCTGATGACAACGAAGAATACAGCAATAGTGAAGACTATGCAGCATCGGACATGAGTGATTCAGACGTGGAGAGTGTTGAAGACCAAGAGGACCCTTCCCATTCTGAAAGCAGCAGTTCTTTTGGTGACGTGGACAGCAGCGAGTCAGATACGGACGAAATGTAATACATTTTGAGTTATGTAAACGTTTCGAAGTGTTTTCATGTGAATTTCATTAGTGACCGCACGCGCTACTTGTTAATTATCGTGAATAATAGTCTCGCTCATTAGTATTCAACTCACTGAATTTTTTGTGATACGAGATGGTCTGCGGAAAATAATATGCCTAATCTATTGTTTAGACCCCAAAGACACCTTTTATTTTTAAAAAAGAGTGCATAATTTTTACTTCCTCGATGGTGTCGCGGACTATAATGGTTTTTTAGGTGCATTCCTGTGGAAATTTCGCACACCTTGCTGTTAGGACCATATAAGCACCTCCTACGAGCCAAAATTGGCAAAGTTAACACAGAAAGAGCGTGCAGAACTTTCAGCTCGCATTTCTGCCTTCCCAACATCAGGTAAAATGTTTACCGATATTGCTAAGCACAACAAGTCCTTCATTGGTAGAGATTTTAAAGCATTTGCACAGTTAGCTCTCTTCGTGCTGTCTCCATGTCTCCATCAGAAAAAGAAGTTTGGCTGGCCCTGTCTAAGGTACGCGCATTTACACATTTCATGCTTATATTTACTACTCCCTTATACGTATTCAGGATGGCGTATTGCGGGAATTTCAATCCAGAAAAGATGGTGCCCAAGACTATCTGTACGGTGTGGAGTCCGAAGAGGATAAATATATATATGAACGCTGCATATGGCAAGTTAATTTATTTTTCTCTGTACTTAATACATTGTCGAATCATTGTTTGATAGCAATCCAGTTCAGCAAAATGCAGTCTTGACTCTACAATGTTGAGCATTGTAGAGATTGGAAAGGTCTCCCTTAACATGCTTCCAGAGAACTTTACAGTCCTACTGCCTCATGGATTGGACAGACTGCAACAAGTACTTAGTAGTGGTGCGATTGTTGGCTCTGACAGGCAGTTGATCTATGTGTGTGTGACACAATTCACAAGCCAATTCTATTGTAAGTTATTATTCTAGTTAAGGATGCAGAATTATCTTTAACTGCAACTTACACAGGAGATAGGAGCTCTGATCGGCTGTTTTCAAGTCCACACCACCACAACATACTGTGTTGTGCGTCACATGGAACCTGTTGTCACACCTGATGGAGTGTCACTCCTAATTGAACATGTCTGCCCTTTGATGACACGAACAAGTATTGTGTTGTGAGGTTCAGCCCTTCAGTGCAAGTCGTCTGGTCTGTTTCTGTTGTACTTCAATGTGATCATGGATATAGACTCCAGCACTACAACAACTGTTGAACGACAGCAGGTCTCTGTCACAAAAACTATTTTTCAACATGATTGGAACAATGACCTGTATTATTTGAATGTGTATTGTATGCACACAGACACGTGATGCTTGTTTATGTGTATGTTCTGTGTTTATTAATTGTGACATTCATGTGAGTCAGGAAGGTATATATAGGACGAGAGGAATACGTAAAACGCTGCCGTATCGGTCCTATCGGATTTTTCTCATTACTTGCTTTACGGCAAGGTTCACGCTCCTGAATTGGACCCGTTCACGCTACCGATATGCCAAATAATCTTACGTAAAAAAAAAAAAAGCGGTGCCGATCGGCGATGATACGTCACTATGGTCACGTTCACGTCACGCCAGTGTATTCGCTTCCGATTCGGACTCAAATTGTTGGCCGTGTATTTATATTGCAATAACGCTACGTAGTCCCCAGGCCCATGCACCAGT
The DNA here is from genome assembly GCA_963681505.1 of Eunapius fragilis. Lineage (NCBI taxonomy): Eukaryota > Metazoa > Porifera > Demospongiae > Spongillida > Spongillidae > Eunapius > Eunapius fragilis. The sequence continues at coordinate 16,514,720 of OY811972.1, read as the reverse complement.
GATGGATGTATGGTATTCTATTTATAAGGGAGACCAATATTTACTGGGCCATAATGTTCGCACCCATAACTTGTACCACACTGCCCACTCCATATACAGAGATAAAGGAACTCCAAACTACAGAGTGAGATATTATTAGATGGTTGCCATAGTGTACATAAACAGGATTAAAAACTATTCCCCTTCCACTAATCAGGAGGGTTCTCCCCTTCCATCTTTGCCTTCTGTTCCTCTTCAACTTTCTTCATTTTGGCCACAATCCCTTAGAGACAAGAGGAGGCTAGTGAGGTGAGGTCCTCCATGTAAGGACTTACCTTTGGCAGGGTTGAACACCCCTCCAGTCTGCTGGCCACAGGCAGCACATCTTGTGGACTTCTTGAACTGATCCAGTGCACATACCTCACAGAAGTAGTGCTTACATCTGGGGAGGAGGGGGGACCAGATGGGGAGGAGGAGGGACCAGATGGGGGAGGAGGGACAAGATGGGGGGAGGCATATCATCACTTGATCACCTGATTGCACACACTTTCCCAAAAGTGCTTATTCATATGAAGGGAAAACCTATTGAATCAACTGAGGGTGCCAAAAATGGTGTACCACTATGGACATGATGTGGGTGTGGTTCATAGATGAAAACTTCAGTTGCAAAACATCATTTTGAGGAAAGGTGTATCATGTACAGTATTTGTATTCTGATGGACATGTATTACCATGTACAGGACATAAAGACACTACAATAACATGTTGTAAGGTTGAGGAGAGCCAGGTAGCCTTGGAGTCCTAAGGACTTTAGTGGAGAGAACATGTCCCACCTATCCCCATACATTGCTCAGGAATGACATTGAGCTGAATATTGGTGGTAATTCATGACATTGCATTGGCAGTGCACTAATTGGGTTGCATGCTAAAGGCAAGATCATGGAGTGAGGGTACCATTTTGAAAGAAATCATCAGAGATCACCTGACACTCTTAATCATTTTCACAGGATGCAGTTTTAAACACATGACCACAACCCTTACTGGTGGTTAACCAAAAGGACTACATGTGTATGTAGGGCTACTATGAATACCATCATGTACCAGAAAATCACAACAAGAAATAAAAATTATATCCTCTCATAAAAGGTCTGGTTCATTTAACCAGTGCAATTAATTGGAGCATGATGGTAAACACATCTGCTTGAGCTATATGTACTGACCCCTCCTCCCCTCCCCCCCACCTTGCTCTTCAGCTCCACACCAGGGTTAGCTGACTATAATCACTCTCTGTATAACCTTATAACTAGGGGAATTCTTAAATTCTCCTGACATCCTTATTTAATTGTGGCAGCCCTTAAATATTGAGGATTTTAATTCCCATACATGTAAATGGAAGTACAACATGGCCACATTCTAGAATGAAAAACAAAACTATCTAATACTATAATTTCTAATGTACGTACGTACGTCCGCGCAACTTATTTATATACTCGACCTAGTGCCTATTGGTTGCTAGGTATGCGTACCTAGCAACCAATAGGAAAGACCACCGCTCACACAAAAGTACATAGCAATTATTTGACTGTTCAATATAACCACACCCATGCACACACACACACACACACACACACACACACACACACACACACACACACACACACACACACTGTACCTAGTGACCACAGGGTTCTTGAAATGCTCTCTACAGATGTAGCAGGCAAAAGGTAGGTCTTCTTCTTCTTCACTGCTCACCTCATACTGCTTCATATCTGGTCAGGTGACATTGTCATGGATCATGTGACCATCACATGACTTGGCATCACCTTCTTTTCCATATTTGTTCTGCTCATACTCCCAATCCAGCTGCCAACCACTCTTGTAGTCACCTCTGTCGTGAAGGAACTTGCAGCTGTCTGCATGCAAGTCATGAAAGCATTGTGACTCACACATCACATGACTGTCACGTGATAACTATACAAAGTTCCTAAACCTAGAAAATTTTTAATCTATTTTTACTTCTATTTTCAGGTTTCTAGGGATAATAGCTGACCGTGTTATTCTACATGTACTGCGTGATGCTGAACAGCTATCTCTATAAATTGACTATAATCTCATTTCAGTTAGCCAGTTACACTTTAAAAGCATAAATTATACTAGCGTCCACCTCTATTTTATTCTATTGCATAGAATAAAGCTACAAATTTTTACCATTTACCCCATAATTGCACTGCCTTAGTTCTGCTTCAGCTTCCGCTCTTAACACTTGTGTTTGGGATTCTATTTGTAGTGTGATGCTGTATACAATATCTGTGCACTCAAAGAAACGTGGTTTTCACGATATTCTAAGTTAAAGTTTTTTATTCTATTTTTTATTCTATTTCCGAGTTTCTAGGGCTAAGGTGTGAATTGGTGACTTAAATGCTACAACACACCCCACTGATCATCAGATTGTGACTCCCAGTGACATTTCAACAGACTCCATGCAATGCAAAGCTGTTAGGATTGTTAGGATCCTTCAATTGAGGACATACTTCATATGCAAAGATTGGGGGGATTGTATGACATGTATCAGGCAGTTGGCCATAGGAAGATATCACACACACACACACACACACACACACACACACACACACACACACACACACACACACACATCACCTACCTCCAAACCCACAGTAGCCAGTCTCCTTGTAATCCTTACAGATATCAGGTTGGTAATCCCAACGTACGGTGGACCTGAGGTATAGGGGTGCCCTAAGGGGACCCTTCCTGGGGAGGAGGGAGGGAGAGAGGGAGGAGGTGGAAAAATATATCCACCAAACCTTCCTCAGCAGCTCTGACTACTGGTACTTAGGTACATGTAGCTAGGTAACATATCCCATCACTGGTACTTAGGTACATGTAGCTAGGTAACATGCCCCATCACTGGTACTTAGGTACATGTAGCTAGGTAACATGTCCCATCACTGGTACTTAGGTACATGTAGCTAGGTAACATGTCCCATCACTGGTACTTAGGTACATGTAGCTAGGTAACATGCCCCATCACTGGTACTTAGGTACATGTAGCTAGGTAACATGTCCCATCACTGGTACTTAGGTACATGTAGCTAGGTAACATGTCCCATCACTGGTACTTAGGTACATGTAGCTAGGTAACATACCCCATCACTGGTACTTAGGTACATGTAGCTAGGTAACATGTCCCATCACTGGTACTTAGGTACATGTAGCTAGGTAACATGTCCCATCACTGGTACTTAGGTACATGTAGCTAGGTAACATGTCCCATCACTGGTACTTAGGTACATGTAGCTAGGTAACATGCCCCATCACTGGTAATCCACCACTACAGTTAGCTCACCACACCCCTCCTCCCTAGGGTACTGACCACACCCACCTGCTAGCAGCACTCCCCTGTGAGGTCTCCTTTCCCTCAATGTACTTGGTGTAGTTATTCTGTCCTCTGTATATGTTGTCCTCCTCCTTCCCTTTTAGCTCCTGCAGTGGGTGGAGCATGTTACCATAGCTACACAATGTATATGGTGCCATCATGAACAAAACTACACCAAATAATGCACCCTCAAGTATAGACAGAGGATAATGGCAACTAGTTACATTACCTCAAGAGGTTACATAGTCACTCTAAATGCTTCAAACACCAGGTTTACCACTAGTGCCCAGACCTAGTTTAAAGATTACTACACAGCCAAATTGCAAAAGCTGACCCAGAATGTTAACAAAGTGTACCAATGTATGTAGGGCAGTCGTTTTGTTGTAAATACATTCTGATACAAGGGTGATATACATATCTGGCACATAATGATATACGCATCATATCTGATACAGCTTGTAACAATTTGGCTGTGAACTAGTGCCCAGACCTGGTTCAAAGGTCGCCACAAGTGCCCAGACGTAGGTTACATGTTACCACGAGTGCCCAGACCTGATTCAAAGGTTACCACGAGTGCCCAGACCTGGTTCAAAGGTTACCACGAGTGCCCAGACCTGGTTCAACTTCAGAGCCTTCTCCATGACAGCACGCTGGTCCCTGTCCTGTTCTGTCTCTGTCTCCAAGGTGAGGGTAGCTCCCATGTCTGAGAGGCCTGCAGGCTCCGCCTTCCTCTCTGACTGGTACGTGTGGGTGACCTTGCTGAGTCTGTCCTCATCCTCCTCACTGTTCTGGGCCTGCTCTGGGGGAGGAGGAAGGAAGGAGGAGGGAGGGGAGGAGGGACAGGGGAGGAAGAAGGGACGACAGGGGAGGGAGAGGGAGGGTAGAGAAGGGAGTGGGAGTGAGAGGAGTAAGGTAAAGGACTATACGTTTGATCTAGCTAGTAAACTGGTACAGTCGTGAGGTAGAGGCAGTTGCAACCAAAGGGGAGGGGCCGGGGGAGGGGCTGGGGGAGGGACTATCAGATATTCTATCCATAGTACTGATATAAAGACATACACACTTCCCCCCACACCTTCCAATTATTGTCTCAGTACCAAATATAGTCCTCCATTTAGATAGCCTAATCCTAACTCATAATAACAGAAGACAGGGTACATTAAGATGTTAAGCTAATTCACACATCCATATGCTTTTGATTTGCCACAAAGACTCATTCATGTAGCCACACGCATACATTAACTAAGTCCTTGCACATGTATTTGGGATCATAACAAGTAGTTACATACCACACACTGACAGTTGGAACACTACCTATTTGGACCAACTGCGCAGACAAACACCTCCCAAATAAGAACTTTATCTGTTTGGAAAATTGTTATATTTTCAAAAACAAAATCATACTTATGAGGAAGAGAGATGGAAGACTTTGGAGAGTTTGTTAAATACATGTAAATCTATTTTGATAAAAGTTTATCGAGGCCATTAGAGATGTGGGGGAGACACCATTGGAGGGGGACCATTTGAAGGTGTGGGGGAGACACCATTGAAGTAACACATTGATGCAAAGACAGAACCTATGTATGCTATGGCTATGTTGCCAAAGGGAGGGGTGTGGGGGGGGTGGGGGGGGGGTGTGGGGGTGGGAGGATTTGAAGACCGGCCAACAACACACACCTTCCACTTTCTTCATGACTCTGGTGTTGGTCTTTTGGTAGAGGCCTCCTTTTGGCTGCTTCTTATCTCTGCGCACCACTGTGGGCTCATCGTCCTCGTCACTGTCCTCTAGGGGGTGGCAGGGGTTCATTAACAAAAAACCTCAGCGAGAGGGCGGGGGGGGGGGGGCACGGCAAAAGTCAAGTTGATACTTTTTTTAGGGGTGAAGGAATGGGTGTACATGTGATGGGAGGGTGAAGGGATGGGTGTGCATGTGATGGGAGGGTAAAAGGATATACTACTGAGAGCAGCGGGCTACGCCCCTTACATTTTAGTATCTTTTTTGTTTTGCTTCAGATTCACATGGGAATCACATCGATTGATTCCTCGCAGTGAAAGTAGCTAGTTAGGACCCAAGTACAACGTGTAAACCCTCGCTAAAACCTTGAGCATGTTTTAACCCGTTAATTAAACCTACCACACGTATCTCTGGAACGGCCGGGTTAAAATGTTAACCACATCACTCTAGGTTTTAGCGAGGGTCTACAGATTGTATTTGGGTGCTAAGGAGTTACTTTCACTGCGAGGAATCGATCGGTGTGACTCCCACACGAATCTGAAGTGAAACCAAAAAGATACAAAAATGTAAGGGGCGTACGTGGTAACCCCTACGCCCTCGTTTTAAAAATCCCTCGTATCTTTATTCTCTTAAGTCAGATTTTTATTGTAAAAGGAGATTTGTAATCCTCTATTCAAGTTCTACAGTATTGAACGATGGGGTCCATGCAGATTTCTTTGCCCCCCAACCTCGGGTTGGAGGGATTAAAAATTCACAAATCACATCACTCTGAGCCTCTCTCGTACATGTCACTGATGGTTCTAATGAGTACTGGTGTTTGATTATTCTTGGGTCTACAATATCACACAATCATTTATAATTGCAAAGGGTGAGTGTGGAGGGGTAGGGGGGGGAATACAAAACCAAGCGGGTCAAATACCCCCACCCCCTCCCCCCCCTCCTCTCCATGGATGGTGAGCCAAGGAGGGTGTGTGAGTGGTGAGCCAGGGAGGGTGTGAGAGTGGTGAGACAGGGAGGGTGTGTGAGTGGTGAGCCAGAGAGGGTGTGTGAGTGGTGAGCCAAGGAGGGTGTGTGAGTGGTGAGCCAGGGAGGGTGTGTGAGTGGTGAGCCAGGGAGGGTGTGTGAGTGGTGAGCCAGGGAGAGTGTGTGAGTGGTGAGCCAGAGAGGGTGTGTGAGTGGTGAGCCAGGGAGGGTGTGTGAGTGGTGAGCCAGGGAGGGTGTGTGGGTGGTGAGCCAGGGAGGGTGAGTGAGTGGTGAGCCAGGGAGGGTGTGTGGGTGGTGAGCCAGGGAGGGTGTGTGGGTGGTGAGCTAGGGAGGGTGTGGGAGCAGTGAGCCAGGGAGGGTGTGTGAGTGGTGAGCCAGGGAGGGTGTGTGGGTGGTGAGCCAGGGAGGGTGTGTGGGTGGTGAGCCAGAGAGGGTGTGTGAGTGGTGAGCCAGGGAGGGTGTGTGAGTGGTGAGCCAGGGAGGGTGTGTGAATGGTGAGCCAGGGAGGGTGTGTGAGTGGTGAGCCAGGGAGGGTGTGTGAGTGGAGAGCCAGGGAGGGTGTGTGAGTGGTGAGCCAGGGAGGGTGTGTGAGCGGTGTGAGCCAGGGAGGGTGTGTGAGTGGTGAGCCAGGGAGGGTGTGTGAGTGGTGAGCCAGGGAGGGTGTGTGAGTGATGAGCCAGGGAGGGTGTGTGAGTGGTGAGCCAGGGAGGGTGTATGAATGGTGAGCCAGGGAGTGTGTGTGGGTGGTGAGCCAGGGAGGGTGTGTGAGTGGTGAGCCAGGGAGGGTGTGTGAGTGGTGAGCCAGGGAGGGTGTGTGAGTGGTGAGCCAGGGAGGGTGTGTGAGTGGTAAGCCAGGGAGGGTGTGTGAGTGGTGAGCCAGGGAGAGTGTGTGAGTGGTGAGCCAGAGAGGGTGTGTGAGTGGTGAGCCAGGGAGGGTGTGTGAGTGGTGAGCCAGGGAGGGTGTGTGGGTGGTGAGCCAGGGAGGGTGAGTGAGTGGTGAGCCAGGGAGGGTGTGTGGGTGGTGAGCCAGGGAGGGTGTGTGGGTGGTGAGCTAGGGAGGGTGTGGGAGCAGTGAGCCAGGGAGGGTGTGTGAGTGGTGAGCCAGGGAGGGTGTGTGGGTGGTGAGCCAGGGAGGGTGTGTGGGTGGTGAGCCAGAGAGGGTGTGTGAGTGGTGAGCCAGGGAGGGTGTGTGAGTGGTGAGCCAGGGAGGGTGTGTGAATGGTGAGCCAGGGAGGGTGTGTGAGTGGTGAGCCAGGGAGGGTGTGTGAGTGGAGAGCCAGGGAGGGTGTGTGAGTGGTGAGCCAGGGAGGGTGTGTGAGTGGTGTGAGCCAGGGAGGGTGTGTGAGTGGTGAGCCAGGGAGGGTGTGTGAGTGGTGAGCCAGGGAGGGTGTGTGAGTGATGAGCCAGGGAGGGTGTGTGAGTGGTGAGCCAGGGAGGGTGTATGAATGGTGAGCCAGGGAGTGTGTGTGGGTGGGGAGCCAGGGAGGGTGTGTGGGTGGTGAGCCAGGGAGGGTGTGTGAGTGGTAAGCCAGGGAGAGTGTGTGAGTGGTGAGCCAGGGAGGGTGTGTGAGTGGTGAGCCAGGGAGGGTGTGTGAGTGGTGAGCCAGGGAGGGTGTGTGGGTGGTGAGCCAGGGAGGTGTGTGAGTGGTGAGCCAGGGAGGGTGTGTGAGTGGTGAGCCAGGGAGGTGTGTGAGTGGTGAGCCAGGGAGGGTGTGTGAGTGGTGAGCCAGGGAGGATGTGTGAGTGGTGAGCCAGGGAGGGTGTGTGGGTGGTGAGCCAGGGAGGGTGTGTGGGTGGTGAGCCAGGGAGGGTGTGTGAGTGGTGAGCCAGGGAGGGTGTGTGAGTGGTGAGCCAGGGAGGGTGTGTGAGTGGTGAGCCAGGGAGGGTGTGTGAGTGGTGAGCCAGGGAGGGTGTGTGGGTGGTGAGCCAGGGAGGGTGTGTGAGTGGTGAGCCAGGGAGGGTGTGTGAGTGGTAAGCCAGGGAGGGTGTGTTAGTGGTGAGCCAGGGAGGGTGTGTGAGTGGTGAGCCAGGGAGGGTGTGTGGGTGGTGAGCCAGGGAGGGTGTGTGAGTGGTGAGCCAGGGAGGGTGTGTGAGTGGTGAGCCAGGGAGGGTGTGTGAGTGGTGAACCAGAGAGAGTGTGTGAGTGGTGAGCCAGGGAGGGTGTGTGGGTGGTGAGCCAGGGAGGGTGTGTGAGTGGTGAGCCAGGGAGGGTGTGTGAGTGGTGAGCCAGGGAGGGTGTGTGAGTGGTGAGCCAGGGAGGGTGTGTGAGTGGTAAGCTAGGGAGGGTGTGTGAGTGGTGAGCCAGGGAGGGTGTGTGAGTGGTGAGCCAGGGAGGGTGTGAGAGTGGTGAGCCAGGGAGGGTGTGAGAGTGGTGAGCCAGGGAGGGTGTGTGAGTGGTGAGCCAGGGAGGGTGTGTGGGTGGTGAGCCAGGGAGGGTGTGTGGGTGGTGAGCCAGGGAGGGTGTGTGAGTGGTGAGCCAGGGAGGGTGTGAGAGTGGTGAGCCAGGGAGGGTGTGTGAGTGGTAAGCCAGGGAGGGTGTGAGAGTGGTGAGCCAGGGAGGGTGTGAGAGTGGTGAGCCAGGGAGGGTGAGTGAGTGGTGAGCCAGGGAGGGTGTGTGAGTGGTGAGCCAGGGAGGGTGTGTGAGTGGTGAGCCAGGGAGGGTGTGTGAGTGGTGAGCCAGGGAGGGTGTGAGAGTGGTGAGCCAGGGAGGGTGTGAGAGTGGTGAGCCAGGGAGGGTGTGTGGGTGGTGAGCCAGGGAGGGTGTGTGAGTGGTGAGCCAGGGAGGGTGTGTGGGTGGTGAGCCAGGGAGGGTGTGTGGGTGGTGAGCCAGGGAGGGTGTGTGAGTGGTGAGCCAGGGAGGGTGTGAGAGTGGTGAGCCAGGGAGGGTGTGTGAGTGGTAAGCCAGGGAGGGTGTGAGAGTGGTGAGCCAGGGAGGGTGTGAGAGTGGTGAGCCAGGGAGGGTGAGTGAGTGGTGAGCCAGGGAGGGTGTGTGAGTGGTGAGCCAGGGAGGGTGTGTGAGTGGTGAGCCAGGGAGGGTGTGTGAGTGATGAGCCAGGGAGGGTGTGTGAGTGATGAGCCAGGGAGGGTGTGTGAGTGGTGAGCCAGGGAGGGTGTGTTAGTGGTGAGCCAGGGAGGGTGTGAGAGTGGTGAGCCAGGGAGGGTGTGAGAGTGGTGAGCCAGGGAGGGTGTGTGAGTGGTGAGCCAGGGAGGGTGTGTGAGTGGTGAGCCAGGGAGGGTGTGTGGGTGGTGAGCCAGGGAGGGTGTGTGGGTGGTGAGCCAGAGAGGGTGTGTGAGTGGTGAGCCAGGGAGGGTGTGTGAGTGGTGAGCCAGGGAGGGTGTGTGAATGGTGAGCCAGGGAGGGTGTGTGAGTGGTGAGCCAGGGAGGGTGTGTGAGTGGAGAGCCAGGGAGGGTGTGTGAGTGGTGAGCCAGGGAGGGTGTGTGAGCGGTGTGAGCCAGGGAGGGTGTGTGAGTGGTGAGCCAGGGAGGGTGTGTGAGTGGTGAGCCAGGGAGGGTGTGTGAGTGATGAGCCAGGGAGGGTGTGTGAGTGGTGAGCCAGGGAGGGTGTGTGAGTGGTGAGCCAGGGAGGGTGTGTGAGTGGTGAGCCAGGGAGTGTGTGTGGGTGGTGAGCCAGGGAGGGTGTGTGAGTGGTGAGCCAGGGAGGGTGTGTGAGTGGTGAGCCAGGGAGGGTGTGTGAGTGGTGAGCCAGGGAGGGTGTGTGAGTGGTGAGCCAGGGAGGGTGTGTGAGTGGTGAGCCAGGGAGGGTGTGTGAGTGGTGAGCCAGGGAGGGTGTGTGAGTGGTGAGCCAGGGAGGGTATGTGAGTGGTGAGCCAGGGAGGGTGTGTGAGTGGTGAGCCAGGGAGGGTGTGTGAGTGGTGAGCCAGGGAGGGTGTGTGAGTGGTGAGCCAGGGAGGGTATGTGAGTGGTGAGCCAGGGAGGGTGTGTGAGTGGTGAGCCAGGGAGGGTGTGTGAGTGGTGAGCCAGGGAGGGTATGTGAGTGGTGAGCCAGGGAGGGTGTGTGAGTGGTAAGCCAGGGAGGGTGTGTGAGTGGTGAGCCAGGGAGGGTGTGTGAGTGGTGAGCCAGGGAGGGTGTGTGAGTGGTGAGCCAGGGAGGGTGTGTGAGTGGTGAGCCAGGGAGGGTGTGTGAGTGGTGAGCCAGGGAGGGTGTGTGAGTGGTGAGCCAGGGAGGGTGTGAGTGGTGAGCCAGGGAGGGTGTGTGAGTGGTGAGCCAGGGAGGGTGTGTGAGTGGTGAGCCAGGGAGGGTGTGTGAGTGGTGAGCCAGGGAGGGTGTGTGAGTGGTGAGCCAGGGAGGGTGTGTGAGTGGTGAGCCAGGGAGGGTGTGTGAGTGGTGAGCCAGGGAGGGTGTGTGAGTGGTGAGCCAAGGAGGGTGTGTGGGTGGTGAGCCAGGGAGGGTGTGTGAGTGGTGAGCCAGGGAGGGTGTGTGAGTGGTGAGCCAGGGAGGGTGTGTGAGTGGTGAGCCAGGGAGGGTGTGTGAGTGGTGAGCCAGGGAGGGTGTGTGAGTGGTGAGCCAGGGAGGGTGTGTGAGTGGTGAGCTAGGGAGGGTGGGTGAGTGGTGAGCCAGGGTGTGTGGGTGGTGAGCCAGGGAGGGTGTGTGAGTGATGAGCCAGGGAGGGTGTGTGAGTGGTGAGCCAGGGAGGGTGTGTGAGTGGTGAGCCAGGGAGGGTGTGTGAGTGGTGAGCCAGGGAGGGTGTGTGAGTGGTAAGCCAGGGAGGGTGTGTGAGTGATGAGCCAGGGAGGGTGTGTGAGTGGTGAGCCAGGGAGGGTGTGTGAGTGGTGAGCCAGGGAGGGTGTGTGAGTGATGAGCCAGGGAGGGTATGTGGGTGGTGAGCCGGGGAGGGTGTGTGAGTGGTGAGCCAGGGAGGGTGTGTGAGTGGTGAGCCAGGGAAGGTGTGTGAGTGGTGAGCCAGGGAGGGTGTGTGAGTGGTGAGCCAGGGAGGGTGTGTGAGTGGTGAGCCAGGGAGGGTGTGTGGGTGGTGAGCCAGGGAGGGTGTGTGAGTGGTGAGCCAGGGAGGGTGTGTGAGTGGTGTGCCAGGGAGGGTGTGTGAGTGGTGTGAGCCAGGGAGGGTGTGTGAGTGGTGAGCCAGGGAGGGTGTGTGAGTGGTAAGCCAGGGAGGGTGTGTGAGTGGTGTGAGCCAGGGAGGGTGTGTGAGTGGTGAGCCAGGGTGTGTGGGTGGTGAGCCAGGGAGGGTGTGTGAGTGGTGTGCCAGGGAGGGTGTGTGAGTGGTGTGCCAGGGAGGGTGTGTGAGTGGTGAGCCAGGGAGGGTGTGTGAGTGGTGAGCCAGGGAGGGTGTGTGGGTGGTGAGCCAGGGAAGGTGTGTGAGTGGTGAGCCAGGGAGGGTGTGTGAGTGGTGAGCCAGGGAGGGTGTGTGAGTGGTGTGAGCCAGGGAGGGTGTGTGAGTGGTGAGCCAGGGAGGGTGTGTGAGTGGTGAGCCAGGGAGGGTGTGTGAGTGGTGAGCCAGGGAGGGTGTGTGGGTGGTGAGCCGGGGAGGGTGTGTGAGTGGTGAGCCAGGGAGGGTGTGTGAGTGGTGAGCCAGGGAAGGTGTGTGAGTGGTGAGCCAGGGAGGGTGTGTGAGTGGTGAGCCAGGGAGGGTGTGTGAGTGGTGTGAGCCAGGGAGGGTGTGTGAGTGGTGAGCCAGGGAGGGTGTGTGAGTGGTGAGCCAGGGAGGGTGTGTGAGTGGTGAGCCAGGGTGTGTGGGTGGTGAGCCAGGGAGGGTGTGTGAGTGGTGTGCCAGGGAGGGTGTGTGAGTGGTGTGAGCCAGGGAGGGTGTGTGAGTGGTGAGCCAGGGAGGGTGTGTGAGTGGTGAGCCAGGGAGGGTGTGTGAGTGGTGAGCCAGGGAGGGTGTGTGAGTGGTGAGCCAGGGAGGGTGTGTGAGTGGTGAGCCAGGGAGGGTGTGTGGGTGGTGAGCCAGGGAGGGTGTGTGAATGGTGAGCCAGGGAGGGTGTGTGAGTGGTGAGCCAGGGAGGGTGTGTGGGTGATGAGCCAGGGAGGGTGTGTGAGTGATGAGCCAGGGAGGGTGTGTGGGTGGTGAGCCAGGGAGGGTGTGTGAGTGGTGAGCCAGGGAGGGTGTGTGAGTGGTGAGCCAGGGAGGGTGTGTGAGTGGTGAGCCAGGGAGGATGTGTGAGTGGTGAGCCAGGGAGGGTGTGTGAGTGGTGAGCCAGGGAGGGTGTGTGAGTGGTGAGCCAGGGAGGGTGTGTGAGTGGTGAGCCAGGGAGGGTGTCTGAGTGGTAAGCCAGGGAGGGTGTGTGAGTGGTGAGCCAGGGAGGGTGTGTGAGTGGTGTGAGCCAGGGAGGGTGTGTGAGTGGTGAGCCAGGGAGGGTGTGTGAGTGGTAAGCCAGGGAGGGTGTGTGGGTGGTGAGCCAGGGAGGGTGTGTGAGTGATGAGCCAGGGTGTGTGGGTGGTGAGCCAGGGAGGGTGTGTGAGTGGTGAGCCAGGGAGGGTGTGTGAGTGGTGAGCCAGGGAGAGTGTGTGAGTGATGAGCCAGGGAGGGTGTGTGAGTGGTGAGCCAGGGAGGGTGTGTGAGTGATGAGCCAGGGAGGGTGTGTGGGTGGTGAGCCAGGGAGGGTGTGTGAGTGGTGTGCCAGGGAGGGTGTGTGAGTGGTGTGCCAGGGAGGGTGTGTGAGTGGTGTGAGCCAGGGAATGTGTGTGAGTGGTGAGCCAGGGAGGGTGTGTGAGTGGTAAGCCAGGGAGGATGAGTAGGTACACATGGGTGGTTACATAAAGTGAGGCAAGGAGATATTAGGTTGTAGTAAGGAATGAGGAAGAGGGTGAGTGTGGGAAAGGGTTTATTGGCAGCAGTGAGGGGCAAGGTCACTTAATGGCTCTGCTCATACCTCCGTCAGAGGAACGTCTTCTTTTTCTTGCGGAGCCTCGCTTGGCGGGCTTTTTAAAGGTGCAGGCTTTGGAAGTGCTCTCCTCCGCATTTGACATGGCTGGTGGTGTGGTTTATTTAGAGCTTCGTATTCGAAAGGTGCCGCCCGGCAATGAACACGAATATCCAAGCGAGAACGGGGAAAAACAGAAAAAACTGTGCAATAATGTAAGCAATGGCATGCAGCTGACGTTTAACGCTTCTCCTCACCACTGTTAGAATTCGATCCGCGATATTCTTGCTAATTCTCATGGATTTAAAGAAATAACGTAACACAAATGCAGGTTAAATTAACTAACATCGTTTAAAAATATTACGTGCTCTAAATTAACGATTAAAGTAAAAGCATTTATTTTGCTTCCGTCCCTTTGAGCAAGTCGTCAGAGATGGGCAACAAGGGCAGCTCCGGCAGCGGTGAGGCAAGCTTGCTCGCCACACCGTCCTCTACGAGAGAGAACATCTACGACCACTCTTACGCTCACCCCCTCCCCGTCAGACCTCCTGCGCCCTTAGCTCCGCTTCCCAACCTGCCCCCCTCCGCCCACCCCCCTCCGGCGGCCGTGAAGAGATCGATGACGATATCCCACAGGACGAGGGAAAAGCCCGCGGATTCCTCCCCTCAGGTAAGCTACTAATCACGATTGTATTTTGGTTTAGACCTTATCTCTTGCAAGTTTGACCCGCAAAACATTTGATGTGGGGAGATTGTCGCGTGTACGTGTACCCGCCGTTGTGGTAGTGAAGGCAGTGGTGGTCGGGGATGGGGTATACCGTACGCGTGAGCGTGTTGTAGACACACCGGTGTCGCGCGACAGGTATGCGAAGCATGTCAACTGCAGGGCCCGCGGGGTGTGTCCACACGTGTGAACGCCACCCCCTTGCATGCATTCCTCGACCCGTCTGAATGCGTGCGAAACATTCCGTCGCCATCGCATCAACGGCGCTTACTCCACGCACGCTCACACACTTTCTTCCCGGCCCTCACAGCTTCCTGGTCTAAGGCGCCTCTCTGTAGTTGAACCGCATTCCGTCCCGCAACCCGTCAGGACTCCTATCGTCAACTTCACACCCTCCTCCTCCACTACCACCACCACCAACGCGCCAGCTCCGCCCACGTCCACCCACGCGGACCCCGCCTCCTGCGACGACCTGCAGTCTCACGTGGTGGACATCAGGCCTAAGGACAATCAAGAGGCCACGCCCCTCAACTCCAGCATAGTTGTCCACTTTGATGATAATGTGACCTCTGTCAACCCCTCAAAGCTGTTTGAGGTGAGTGGGTGGGCTGGGGAGGAGGGATGGTTCATAGGTGGGGTGCTTCCACCATCACCACTACCACCACCACCACCACCACCACCACCATCACTATCACCACCACCACCACTATCACCACCAGTGTTGTCTTGAGACCACTGTTGTTGGTGTCTGGTGTCTACCCTTGTTGTCTGGTGTTGGAGCACACACCCAGACTGATTAGGCTCTAGTGTTGTAAGTTGTGTTTTGTGGAAAAGTGTGTTTTGATGAGAAGAGAAGTTGTGTGTGTGTGTGTGTGTTTTGGAAAGATGTCTGCGTTTTGGGGGTAGTACTTGTGAGGTGAGGGAGTGTTGTGTGGGATGAGGGAGTGTTATGTGAGGTGAGGGAGTGATGTGTGGGGTGAGGGAGTGATGTGTGGGATGAGGGAGTGTTATGTGAGGTGAGGGAGTGATGTGTGGGGTGAGGGAGTAATGTGTGGGGTGAGGGAGTGATGTGTGAGGTGAGGGAGTGATGTGTGTTCATTGCTTGCACCTGAATGATAACACTTTGGTTATTTGGAGGAGGTTGCAGTTAGGGGTCAATGTATTGGCATCTTGAGTGTTGTTGTCATGACAACAGCAATGCAATGGTGTAAACAAAACTTGGCCATAGATGTGGTGGGTACTCATTGTTGGACTACAGAGGCCAGGGGAGGGAGCTGTCAAAGGAGGTCTGGTCACTTTGTGGCTCCTTATCACCCTGGCTGCTGCACGCCATGTTTGCTGACAACTGTAAACATGGAAAGTACCTTCCACAGTTGGAGGGGCTACCTAGGGAGGGGGTGGGTGAGCGAGGGGACTACATATGTGGAGGGGCTACCTAGGGGGGTCTATGGAGGTGGAGGGGAAGGGGGTGGGTGGGGGGAAGGAGGTGGGATGGGCCTACATAGGTGGAGGGGCACCTGCAGTGGTGGTGATTTTGTTTGGGACGACATCATCACTGCACTCTTGCTTGGAACGATAGGAAAGTCACAGCTCCCAGCAGTGGGAAATAAAGGCATATCCATCATGGAGTTGGAAAGCTGATGGTGTCCATATAGCATGTGACCTTGCATGCTTTCATCAATTCATTTGGTGAAGGGCCAGTCCAGAATGATTGATGAAAGCATGTAAACTCATGAAGCTATGAACACCAACAGCTTTCCCAACTGCACGATGAATATGCCTTTGTACTAGTGTGTATACTACATGGTCAACTGTTGGGAGGGACTAGTGTGTGTACTACATGGTCAACTGTTGGGGGGACCAGTACTAGTGTGTGTACTACATGGTCAACTGTTGGGGGCCAGTACTAGTGTGTATACTACATGGTCAACTGTTGGGGGGGCCAGTACTAGTGTGTGTACTACATGGTCAACTGTTGGGGGGCCAGTACTAGTGTGTATACTACATGGTCAACTGTTGGAGGACCAGTACTAGTGTGTATACTACATGGTCAACTGTTGGGGGGCCAGTACTAGTGTGTATACTACATGGTCAACTGTTGGAGGGCCAGTACTAGTGTGTATACTACATGGTCAACTGTTGGGGGGACCAGTACTAGTGTGTATACTACATGGTCAACTGTTGGGAGGGCCAGTACTAGTGTGTATACTACATGGTCAACTGTTGGGGGGACCAGTACTAGTGTGTATACTACATGGTCAACTGTTGGGGGGGCCAGTACTAGTGTGTATACTACATGGTCAACTGTTGGAGGGCCAGTACTAGTGTGTATACTACATGGTCAACTGTTGGAGGGCCAGTACTAGTGTGTATACTACATGGTCAACTGTTGGGGGGGCCAGTACTAGTGTGTATACTACATGGTCAACTGTTGGGGGCCAGTACTAGTGTGTATACTACATGGTCAACTGTTGGGGGGGCCAGTACTAGTGTGTATACTACATGGTCAACTGTTGGGGGCCAGTACTAGTGTGTATACTACATGGTCAACTGTTGGAGGGCCAGTACTGGTGTGTATACTACATGGTCAACTGTTGGGGGGGCCAGTACTAGTGTGTATACTACATGGTCAACTGTTGGGAGGGCCAGTACTAGTGTGTATACTACATGGTCAACTGTTGGGGGGACCAGTACTAGTGTGTATACTACATGGTCAACTGTTGGGGGGGCCAGTACTAGTGTGTATACTACATGGTCAACTGTTGGAGGGCCAGTACTAGTGTGTATACTACATGGTCAACTGTTGGGGGGGCCAGTACTAGTGTGTATACTACATGGTCAACTGTTGGGGGCCAGTACTAGTGTGTATACTACATGGTCAACTGTTGGGGGGGCCAGTACTAGTGTGTATACTACATGGTCAACTGTTGGGGGCCAGTACTAGTGTGTATACTACATGGTCAACTGTTGGGGGGGCCAGTACTAGTGTGTATACTACATGGTCAACTGTTGGGGGCCAGTACTAGTGTGTATACTACATGGTCAACTGTTGGGGGCCAGTACTAGTGTGTATACTACATGGTCAACTGTTGGGGGCCAGTACTAGTGTGTATACTACATGGTCAACTGTTGGGGGGGCCAGTACTAGTGTGTATACTACATGGTCAACTGTTGGGGGCCAGTACTAGTGTGTATACTACATGGTCAACTGTTGGGAGGGCCAGTACTAGTGTGTGTACTACATGGTCAACTGTTGGGGGGACCAGTACTAGTGTGTATACTACATGGTCAACTGTTGGGGGGGCCAGTACTAGTGTGTATACTACATGGTCAACTGTTGGAGGGCCAGTACTAGTGTGTATACTACATGGTCAACTGTTGGGGGCCAGTACTAGTGTGTATACTACATGGTCAACTGTTGGGGGGGCCAGTACTAGTGTGTATACTACATGGTCAACTGTTGGGGGCCAGTACTAGTGTGTATACTACATGGTCAACTGTTGGGGGGGCCAGTACTAGTGTGTATACTACATGGTCAACTGTTGGGAGGGCCAGTACTAGTGTGTGTACTACATGGTCAACTGTTGGGGGGACCAGTACTAGTGTGTATACTACATGGTCAACTGTTGGGAGGCCAGTACTAGTGTGTATACTACATGGTCAACTGTTGGGGGGCCAGTACTAGTGTGTATACTACATGGTCAACTGTTGGGGGGCCAGTACTAGTGTGTATACTACATGGTCAACTGTTGGGAGGGCCAGTACTAGTGTGTATACTACATGGTCAACTGTTGGGGGCCAGTACTAGTGTGTATACTACATGGTCAACTGTTGGGGGGCCAGTACTAGTGTGTATACTACATGGTCAACTGTTGGGGGGCCAGTACTAGTGTGTATACTACATGGTCAACTGTTGGAGGGGGGCCAGTACTAGTGTGTATACTACATGGTCAACTGTTGGGGGACCAGTACTAGTGTGTATACTACATGGTCAACTGTTGGGGGGCCAGTACTAGTGTGTATACTACATGGTCAACTGTTGGGGGGCCAGTACTAGTGTGTATACTACATGGTCAACTGTTGGGAGGGGCCAGTACTAGTGTGTATACTACATGGTCAACTGTTGGGGGGGGCCAGTACTAGTGTGTATACTACATGGTCAACTGTTGGGGGACCAGTACTAGTGTGTATACTACATGGTCAACTGTTGGGGGGCCAGTACTAGTGTGTATACTACATGGTCAACTGTTGGGGGACCAGTACTAGTGTGTATACTACATGGTCAACTGTTGGGAGGCCAGTACTAGTGTGTATACTACATGGTCAACTGTTGGGGGGGGCCAGTACTAGTGTGTATACTACATGGTCAACTGTTGGGAGGCCAGTACTAGTGTGTATACTACATGGTCAACTGTTGGGGGCCAGTACTAGTGTGTATACTACATGGTCAACTGTTGGGGGGGCCAGTACTAGTGTGTATACTACATGGTCAACTGTTGGGAGGCCAGTACTAGTGTGTATACTACATGGTCAACTGTTGGGGGCCAGTACTAGTGTGTATACTACATGGTCAACTGTTGGGAGGCCAGTACTAGTGTGTATACTACATGGTCAACTGTTGGGGGCCAGTACTAGTGTGTATACTACATGGTCAACTGTTGGGGGACCAGTACTAGTGTGTATACTACATGGTCAACTGTTGGGGGGCCAGTACTAGTGTGTATACTACATGGTCAACTGTTGGGGGGCCAGTACTAGTGTGTGTACTACATGGTCAACTGTTGGGGGGGCCAGTACTAGTGTGTATACTACATGGTCAACTGTTGGGGGGCCAGTACTAGTGTGTATACTACATGGTCAACTGTTGGGGGGGCCAGTACTAGTGTGTATACTACATGGTCAACTGTTGGGGGGGGCCAGTACTAGTGTGTATACTACATGGTCAACTGTTGGGGGGGGCCAGTACTAGTGTGTATACTACATGGTCAACTGTTGGGGGGGCCAGTACTAGTGTGTATACTACATGGTCAACTGTTGGGGGGGCCAGTACTAGTGTGTATACTACATGGTCAACTGTTGGGGGGGGCCAGTACTAGTGTGTATACTACATGGTCAACTGTTGGGGGGGCCAGTACTAGTGTGTATACTACATGGTCAACTGTTGGGGGGGGCCAGTACTAGTGTGTATACTACATGGTCAACTGTTGGGGGGGGCCAGTACTAGTGTGTATACTACATGGTCAACTGTTGGGGGGGGCCAGTACTAGTGTGTATACTACATGGTCAACTGTTGGGGGACCAGTACTAGTGTGTATACTACATGGTCAACTGTTGGGGGGCCAGTACTAGTGTGTATACTACATGGTCAACTGTTGGGGGACCAGTACTAGTGTGTATACTACATGGTCAACTGTTGGGAGGCCAGTACTAGTGTGTATACTACATGGTCAACTGTTGGGGGGGGCCAGTACTAGTGTGTATACTACATGGTCAACTGTTGGGAGGCCAGTACTAGTGTGTATACTACATGGTCAACTGTTGGGGGCCAGTACTAGTGTGTATACTACATGGTCAACTGTTGGGGGGGCCAGTACTAGTGTGTATACTACATGGTCAACTGTTGGGAGGCCAGTACTAGTGTGTATACTACATGGTCAACTGTTGGGGGCCAGTACTAGTGTGTATACTACATGGTCAACTGTTGGGAGGCCAGTACTAGTGTGTATACTACATGGTCAACTGTTGGGGGCCAGTACTAGTGTGTATACTACATGGTCAACTGTTGGGGGACCAGTACTAGTGTGTATACTACATGGTCAACTGTTGGGGGGCCAGTACTAGTGTGTATACTACATGGTCAACTGTTGGGGGGCCAGTACTAGTGTGTATACTACATGGTCAACTGTTGGGGGGGGCCAGTACTAGTGTGTATACTACATGGTCAACTGTTGGGGGGGCCAGTACTAGTGTGTATACTACATGGTCAACTGTTGGGGGGGGCCAGTACTAGTGTGTATACTACATGGTCAACTGTTGGGGGGGCCAGTACTAGTGTGTATACTACATGGTCAACTGTTGGGGGGCCAGTACTAGTGTGTATACTACATGGTCAACTGTTGGGGGGGCCAGTACTAGTGTGTATACTACATGGTCAACTGTTGGGGGGGGCCAGTACTAGTGTGTATACTACATGGTCAACTGTTGGGGGGGGCCAGTACTAGTGTGTATACTACATGGTCAACTGTTGGGGGGGGCCAGTACTAGTGTGTATACTACATGGTCAACTGTTGGGGGGGGCCAGTACTAGTGTGTATACTACATGGTCAACTGTTGGGGGGGCCAGTACTAGTGTGTATACTACATGGTCAACTGTTGGAGGGCCAGTACTAGTGTGTATACTACATGGTCAACTGTTGGGGGGGGGCCAGTACTAGTGTGTATACTACATGGTCAACTGTTGGGGGGGGCCAGTACTAGTGTGTATACTACATGGTCAACTGTTGGGGGGCCAGTACTAGTGTGTATACTACATGGTCAACTGTTAACACGTCTGAGTCAGGAAGAATGTGATAGCGGACGTTGTTTCCAATGGTTACCAGAACACGGTCAGTAAATTAGTCCGCCTCATGGGGCTGATCACCTCCCTTGGGTACTAGACCTTGTACCCTAGTCATCACATTATACAGTTTGCACCCACACCTGGTACATGACTTATATGGTGTTCATTATGTTGCGTTGATCGAATCTCCGGAATGTTTATTATGGTCTGGGCACGAGGTTACCCCAACTCCCTGTTCATATTCCACGGTCCTCCTCCTCCCCAGGTCAACTGCCAGTCGGTAGACTCGTCCATGAACCCCACCAAGGGCAAGACCTCTTATGATGACGCACAGCACAGGGCGGAGTTCACACCTTTCAACACCCTCTTCCCCAACTCCAAGTACTTGGTTACCTTATACGGGCGTGCCGTTACCACCAAGCAATGCTCCAATCCCGTGAACATCAAGAACACGGACTTCCACTTCACCACGTGTAACCCCGCCCCCAAGACCATCAGCGTCAAGTTGAGGGGACACAGCAGTGAGGTGGGTGGAGCTTATGTGTGCCATTACATCATCCTGTATGGGTGGGGGGGTGGAGCTTATGTGTGCCATTACATCATCCTGTATGGGTGGGGGGTGGAGCTTATGTGTGCCATTACATCATCTCGTATGGGTGGGTGGGTGTTGTGGTGATGTGTAAGAGTGCTTGTAGATATGCACACATTCACGAACACCACACCACACCACACCACACCATCCTCACACACCCTCATACACATCCTGTATGCAAATGTGATGAGACTATCAGTACGTCCACAACTGACAGGAAAATCTCATCGGAAGGTTTGCTAGAAACATCCATATAGGATTTGACCCGAACTATGAATGTCATTAAAACACGCGACCCAAGACTCCTGATGATTTGATCGTTTAGCTATTTGTTTTATTCGGACGATAATATGAAAGTGAGGAATTTTGTCGTTTGTTTCATGTTGCAAAACCACGTGGTTGTAGAGAACAAAAGGGTACTGCCTGTCCTGTACCCAGTCCTGTCCTCCTCCTCCTTCTTGACCACGCATAACTCGGGATTGGAACACATTTAAAGAATGGAAATTTCACCAATAGCTTCAGAATTGACTGGAGGAGTGCCTACTGTGATCAAATAGTCCATTGTATATTTTGGTAATTGTATTGTTATATTGGGCCGTACTAAACACTACTCATATCATTACAAGGCAGAATCTTGACGAGTTTAGAATTGTCGATAACCAAACCAGAAAACTACAGGAGCAGTAGAAAATGATTTACAATCAACTGTATGGTCTGTGTAAGACATATAATTAGATATGAGGGAAAAAATCTATGAAACAAGTAACTTGATATAGGATTTGAAGGCAATGGTGGTGTAATAAGCAAGGAAGAAAGAGTCTGTAATAGTAAGGGAATATGTCATAGTCCTTTATTTAGCACAAAACATACCATATGCTACAAACGGGCTAAATATAGGACAATGACATTTTCCCTTACTATTACAGTCCCTTGCTTTTTACATCACCATTGCCTTCAAATCCTATATCTCACCAACGTTCTCATAGAGAATGTTTTAGTTACTTGTTAAAATAGCTATTACCATATTCATCCATTACGTAATGTATCACTCATGTACCTTACATGAAGTTTGCTGCACACACCACATGCATTCACACAACACGCTCACGTATACACATACACTCCCACGAACTCTACACACATTCACACACACACGCACACACACACACCTCTTCCCCATACCTTCCCCACAGCCCGAGACCATCCAGATATCCAGCTACTACGACCTCTATAACTCCCTGGTGGTCTGGAGCACCAGGAAGTGGGGGTGCTCTGGTGAACACATCATGGGACTCTACACCACCAATGAGGACGGGAAGCCATTGCAGCTGAAGGCTGACCACGATGTCCTGGCCCTCAGGGACAATGAGGTGGTTACCGTGGAGATCAAGGACTGAAAGGGGCGTGGTCATTCTCTTGTTTGGACAGCGTTGATTGCCCTCCTTATGAATTGTCAGCCATTTTCCACTGAGAGCTATCTTTTAATGATCCTCTTCAATGTCTTCTGTTTGTTAGCATCGTGATTATTATTGCTGTTGGTCTGGGGACCAGACTATGCCCCTTGAGTGTGTTGTATGTCTTTTTTGTTGTTCAAATTGATATTATTTTTGGCAGTGATGTAAGGTGGGTGTGGCCATGACAATGTAGGTGGGGGCGGGGCTAGGCTAATTACACATTGTTGAATAAGATGGCCGTCCTTTTTCTGGGGAAGTGAGCCTGCAGCTGTAATGTAATGTGGGTGTGGCTTGCTTTCTTCGTACTACACTGAATGCACATAACACCATATTTCATATATGCATAGAGTGCTCCATTTGGAGCATTATACTGAACCAGGAAACATTACCATATGTGGTGTGGTGTGTACATAAACAGGACTATGTTGGCTACAATTACAATATCCTGTATAAGCAGAGATTTCGCTATTTATGTAATCCTTTCCTTTCCTAGAACTCCCTCATAAGCATATATAACGTTACATTTATTTCTGAAAGGGAAATTGTTTCCTGTGAAAATTGAGCACTTCAAAGGAATATAAATGACATCATCCTATGGCCAAAGGATTATCAATGACATCATCCAATGCTAAAGCAGCCATAAGATATCCTATAAACTATTACTGTTGGCCTGGTACATTCACAGCTTTACACTACACCTCATCAATAAGTATCATACACCTCAAGCTCCTTCCCCTTACATAACTACACCATTTACATAACTACACCAGCTCCTCCCCTTACATAACTACACCAGCTCCTTCCCTTACATAACTACACCAGCTCCTCCCCCTTACATAACGACACCAGCTCCTCCCCATTACATAACTACACCAGCTCCTCCCCATTACATAGCTACACCACACCATTTGGACAGACAAACTGATGATGTAATGATGATGCAATGACAAATGAATTGGTGACAGTTCTATTTAAAGTAACGAACAACAGTGACACGTTGGACGACGTCTGGTCAGAGTGGGCAGCGATGCAACACGATTGGTGGGGAACAGCGCGTGCACAGTGATGTCTGGTCGCTGTTGCTGTACAGGAAGAGGTGTGGTCAAAACATAACCACACCCATCTTGCAGACTCACCAGCAGGCGCGCTATGGCACCACGGGAAACACGTTGGCAGTCAAATATGTCCAACCTCTTCAACGGTCTGCAACCTCTGCGGATGGGGAGGAGGTGGGAGGGGCAAATCACGTGACCAGGTAGGTGGGTGTGGCTTAAGGGACCACGCCTACCTCAGGGCATCAAGGGTGTGGTCTGTGATGAGCGGACAGTTATCCAGCTCCAAGGTCTGTAGCTCCACCCCTCCACATGACCCCAACAGCAGCTGCCCAATACCCGCATCTGTTATCTTCTCACAGTGGGAGAGGACCTTGTCGAGTGATGGAATGGGGGACGAAGGAAGGGGAAGCCATGTGGTAATGGTTGGAGGGTTATGACATAAGAGGCAAGACTGTGCGTGTAAGTGATGGTGTGTGGAGTGTGTGCAAGTGGTAATGTGTGAAGGTGTGTGTGTGTGATGGTGTGTGGAAGTGATGGTGTGTGGAAGTGATGGTGGTGGAGTGTGTGCAAGTGGTAGTGTGTGAAGGTGTGTGATGGTGTGTGCAAGTGATGGTGTGTGAAAGTGATGGTGTGTGTGTGATTTAACATACCAGCTTCTGGAGGAGGGGACAATGTGCAGCAAGTTTGGAGAGAGTGGAGTCTGTGATCTATGGAATTATGGAGGTCACATGACCAGAGTTATGGAGGCCACATGACCTGAGTTATGGGGGTCACATGATCAGTTATGGAGGTCACATGACCAGTTACATTGGAGGTCACATGACCTTGAAAACCTATACTAACATCTGCTGTAAGAGTTCACGTACCATCATTGCTACACCTGTGGTGTACACACGTACCATCATTGCTACACCTGTGGTGTACACACGTACCATCATTGCTACACCTGTGGTGTACACATGTACCATCATTGCTACACGTGTGGTGTACACACGTACCATCATTGCTACACGTGTGGTGTATACACGTACCATCATTGCTACACCTGTGGTGTACACATGTACCATCATTGCTACACCTGTGGTGTACACATGTACCATCATTGCTACACGTGTGGTGTACACATGTACCATCATTGCTACACCTGTGGTGTACACACGTACCATCATTGCTACACGTGTGGTGTACACATGTACCATCATTGCTACACGTGTGGTGTACACACGTACCATCATTGCTACACCTGTGGTGTACACATGTACCATCATTGCTACACCTGTGGTGTACACACGTACCATCATTGCTACACCTGTGGTGTACACACGTACCATCATTGCTACACCTGTGGTGTACACATGTACCATCATTGCTACACCTGTGGTGTACACACGTACCATCATTGCTACACGTGTGGTGTACACACGTACCATCATTGCTACACCTGTGGTGTACACATGTACCATCATTGCTACACCTGTGGTGTACACATGTACCATCATTGCTACACCTGTGGTGTACACATGTACCATCATTGCTACACCTGTGGTGTACACACGTACCATCATTGCTACACGTGTGGTGTACACACGTACCATCATTGCTACACCTGTGGTGTACACACGTACCATCATTGCTACACCTGTGGTGTACACACGTACCACCATTGCTACACCTGTGGTGTACACATGTACCATCATTGCTACACCTGTGGTGTACACACGTACCATCATTGCTACACGTGTGGTGTACACACGTACCATCATTGCTACACGTGTGGTGTACACACGTACCATCATTGCTACACCTGTGGTGTACACACGTACCATCATTGCTACACCTGTGGTGTACACACGTACCATCATTGCTACACCTGTGGTGTACACACGTACCATCATTGCTACACCTGTGGTGTACACACGTACCATCATTGCTACACGTGTGGTGTACACATGTACCATCATTGCTACACGTGTGGTGTACACACGTACCATCATTGCTACACCTGTGGTGTACACACGTACCATCATTGCTACACCTGTGGTGTACACACGTACCATCATTGCTACACCTGTGGTGTACACACGTACCATCATTGCTACACCTGTGGTGTACACATGTACCATCATTGCTACACGTGTGGTGTACACACGTACCATCATTGCTACACCTGTGGTGTACACACGTACCATCATTGCTACACCTGTGGTGTACACACGTACCATCATTGCTACACCTGTGGTGTACACACGTACCATCATTGCTACACCTGTGGTGTACACACGTACCACCATTGCTACACCTGTGGTGTACACATGTACCATCATTGCTACACCTGTGGTGTACACACGCACCATCATTGCTACACCTGTGGTGTACACACGTACCATCATTGCTACACCTGTGGTGTACACACGTACCATCATTGCTACACCTGTGGTGTACACACGTACCATCATTGCTACACCTGTGGTGTACACACGTACCATCATTGCTACACCTGTGGTGTACACATGTACCATCATTGCTACACCTGTGGTGTACATACGTACCATCATTGCTACACCTGTGGTGTACACACGTACCATCATTGCTACACCTGTGGTGTACACAGGTACCATCATTGCTACACCTGTGGTGTACACATGTACCATCATTGCTACACGTGTGGTGTACACACGTACCATCATTGCTACACCTGTGGTGTACACACGCACCATCATTGCTACACCTGTGGTGTACACACGTACCATCATTGCTACACCTGTGGTGTACACATGTACCATCATTGCTACACCTGTGGTGTACACACGTACCATCATTGCTACACCTGTGGTGTACACACGTACCATCATTGCTACACCTGTGGTGTACACACGTACCATCATTGCTACACCTGTGGTGTACACACGTACCATCATTGCTACACCTGTGGTGTACACACGTACCATCCTTGCTACACCTGTGGTGTACACACGTACCATCATTGCTACACCTGTGGTGTACACACGTACCATCATTGCTACACCTGTGGTGTACACACGTACCATCATTGCTACACGTGTGGTGTACACACGTACCATCATTGCTACACGTGTGGTGTACACACGTACCATCATTGCTACACCTGTGGTGTACACACGTACCATCATTGCTACACCTGTGGTGTACACACGTACCATCATTGCTACACCTGTGGTGTACACATGTACCATCATTGCTACACCTGTGGTGTACACATGTACCATCATTGTTACACCTGTGGTGTACACATGTACCATCATTGCTACACCTGTGGTGTACACATGTACCATCATTGCTACACCTGTGGTGTACACATGTACCATCATTGCTACACGTGTGGTGTACACACGTACCATCATTGCTACACGTGTGGTGTACACACGTACCATCATTGCTACACGTGTGGTGTACACACGTACCATCATTGCTACACCTGTGGTGTACACATGTACCATCATTGCTACACGTGTGGTGTACACACGTACCATCATTGCTACACGTGTGGTGTACACACGTACCATCATTGCTACACCTGTGGTGTACACATGTACCATCATTGCTACACGTGTGGTGTACACATGTACCATCATTGCTACACCTGTGGTGTACACATGTACCATCATTGCTACACGTGTGGTGTACACACGTACCATCATTGCTACACGTGTGGTGTACACACGTACCATCATTGCTACACCTGTGGTGTACACACGTACCATCATTGCTACACCTGTGGTGTACACACGTACCACCATTGCTACACCTGTGGTGTACACATGGTGATATAGAGTGCTACATTGTACATGTACGTAAGAGTTTTGCTTCTTACTGCAGGCATTATCCTGCTACAACAGCCTACTATCCTGGGGACCAGACAACAAACAGGTTTAGGGGTACCATGGACATATTCTATAGGTACACAAAGGTGTATGGAGAGGATCACCTGATGCTTCCTCCCCGCCCCCTCACATGGTACCGTACTGCCCCGCCCCCTCACAGGGTACCTATTACCCCACCCCTTATAAAAGCCACGCCCCCCGCATACCAGAACACACTCTTCCAGGTCCATTCTTCTCAGCTTGGGACAACCCTGTGCAGGAGACGGAGGAAGAAGGCGTGGTCATCGTGGTAGGCATGCGCGTGTGGGCGTGGTCGCCGTACATGGCTCCACCCCTCAACTCACAGTGGCCAGTGCCTGGAACCCCGCATCAGTGAAGAGCGCACACCCAGCCGCCTCCATCATCCTGAAAATAGACAAGAGCACGCTTGTTACTAAAAATAGCGACGGATGGCTACCATTCCTCGCATAGCCTTCAGCGTCACGATGACATAACCACCACCATAGTTATGTCTACATTGGTCTGCAGGGTCATTAACCCACACAAACCAGTACACAAACTAGCTAGTATGCACACATACACATACGCACACACATGCCATGTGCTTGAAAAGGCTATGTACACTGTTCAGTATTTCCCTCCCTCTCATCGCCATGCTCTCAATTAGTGCACACCTAAGCTGCTCCCGTGGTTACACCACCTACATACACGTACATTCGCCGTTTAATATCTCCGCAATGTCACACAACCTCAATTAGAGCACACCCCAAAACTGTTCCCATGGCTACATTTAATGTCTGGTTCCCAGCAGATCTCCCCACCCACCACCTCACTGTCATGTCCACAACACCAGCTGAGCGTGTCGTCCCAGAATGACTGCCTAAGAGGTGTTAAAAGGACTCTCCGAACCCCTCACCATACCTCTCGCATAGGCGGCAAACACAGGCGCATGCTTAGACATAATTGCCACACACTGCACAAGGACATCCAGCCAAGTGTTACACATTCCTCCTCTCCAGCCAGCGGAGATCACATTGCATACCTACGCTACATACCTCACCGGTTATTAACACATATTAGCAACAAAGCGACTGACCGTGGGAACCAGAGATCATTACACATACACACATGTACTCACTAACACATACACATATTAAAATATATATATGTACACACACATACACACAGCAAGACACCCTAACTATTCATACACACATACACACACCAAGACACCCTAACTATTCATACACATACACATACACTCGGCACCATTACATACACACATACACACAAACACACCCACATACACTCCATACATATGTACACACACAAAGCTGGGTTTACAATATGACGCTCGCTGAATGTTACGTCAGCGTCTGCAATTCGTGACGCCAACGCTGGGGAATAGAACTCAAGTCTATTCCAGCGTCACTCACGTCACGTCACGTCACGTCACGTCACGTCAGCTGGGGTATACATGTTTACAATGTGATGTTTCAGCGACGCTGATGCTGACGATGACGCAACATTCAGCGAGCATCACAAATTGTAAACCCAGCTTAAGACATATACATATATGTACACACACACATACACACACACCCTAACTATTCATACACACACATACACACACCCCCTAACTATTCATACACACACATACACACACCAAGACACCCTAACTATTCATACACACACATACACACACCAAGACACCCTAACTATTCATACACACACATACATACAGCAAGACATCCTAACTAATCATACACACACATACACACACCAAGACACCATAACTATTCAATACACACACACCATAACTATTCATACACACACCCTAACTATTCAATACACAC
Source organism: Eunapius fragilis (assembly GCA_963681505.1). Classification (NCBI taxonomy): domain Eukaryota; kingdom Metazoa; phylum Porifera; class Demospongiae; order Spongillida; family Spongillidae; genus Eunapius; species Eunapius fragilis. The sequence continues at coordinate 16,485,690 of OY811972.1, read as the reverse complement.
ACCCTAACTATTCAATACACACACCATAACTAAGCCAATACACAAGTCATGCAAATATAGCTGTCCCACTGATATGGGTGTGGTCAATATATTCAGGTGGGTGTGGTCAATGCATTCAGGTACCCGACTGATGTGGGTGTGGCCAATACATTTAGGTGTGGTACCTCACACACCAAGGGTAGGACCGGGGAGGAGGAGTACACAGTGTGAGGGAGGGGGAAGAGGAGGGACATTTTAGAATGACCAGCACGATGCCACGCCCCATGCCACGCCCCAATACCTACCTTAGGTTACAGCAAGAGGCTCCAATCCTCTTCAGGGTCACATCAGTCAGCAGCTGGCAGCCAGATATGACCAAAGTGTGCAGAGATGAGCAGCTGCTGCATAAAGCAGTGACACCTATGTCAGTAATGGACTGGGGAGGAGAGGATACCGATAGGGGACTGTTTACGGCCTGCTAGACTACCCTAGCCACTGGTACTAAGAACCATGTTAGACTACCCTCACCACTGGTAGAGCCATGTTAGACTACCTCACCACTGGTAGAGCCATGTTAGACTACCCTCACCACTGGTAGAGCCATGTTAGACTACCCTCACCACTGGTACAGCCATGTTAGACTACCCTCACCACTGGTAGAGCCATGTTAGACTACCCTCACCACTGGTAGAGCCATGTTAGACTACCCTCACCACTGGTACAGCCATGTTAGACTACCCTCACCACTGGTAGAGCCATGTTAGACCACCCTCACCACTGGTACAGCCATGTTAGACTACCCTCACCACTGGTACAGCCATGTTAGACTACCCTCACCACTGGTAGAGCCATGTTAGACTACCCTCACCACTGGTACTAAGAGCCATGTTAGACTACCCTCACCACTGGTAGAGCCATGTTAGACTACCCTCACCACTGGTAGAGCCATGTTAGACTACCCTCACCACTGGTAGAGCCATGTTAGACTACCCTCACCACTGGTAGAGCCATGTTAGACTACCCTCACCACTGGTACAGCCATGTTAGACTACCCTCACCATTGGTAGAGCCATGTTAGACTACCCTCACCACTGGTAGAGCCATGTTAGACTACCCTCACCACTAGTAGAGCCATGTTAGACTACCCTCACCACTGGTACAGCCATGTTAGACTACCCTCACCACTGGTACAGCCATGTTAGACTACCCTCACCACTGGTAGAGCCATGTTAGACCACCCTCACCACTGGTAGAGCCATGTTAGACTACCCTCACCACTGGTAGAGCCATGTTAGACTACCCTCACCACTGGTAGAGCCATGTGAGACTACCCTCCCCACTGGTAGAGCCATGTTAGACTACCCTCACCACTGGTACAGCCATGTTAGACTACCCTCACCACTGGTAGAGCCATGTTAGACTACCCTCACCACTGGTAGAACCATGTTAGACTACCCTCACCACTGGTAGAGCCATGTTAGACTACCCTCACCACTGGTAGAGCCATGTTAGACTACCCTCACCACTAGTAGAGCCATGTTAGACTACCCTCACCACTGGTACAGCCATGTTAGACTACCCTCACCACTGGTAGAGCCATGTTAGACTACCCTCACCACTGGTACAGCCATGTTAGACTACCCTCACCACTGGTAGAGCCTTGTTAGACTACCCTCACCACTGGTACAGCCATGTTAGACTACCCTCACCACTGGTAGAGCCATGTTAGACTACCCTCACCACTGGTAGAGCCATGTTAGACTACCCTCACCACTGGTAGAGCCATGTTAGACTACCCTCACCACTGGTACAGCCATGTTAGACCACCCTCACCACTGGTAGAGCCATGTTAGACTACCCTCACCACTGGTAGAGCCATGTTAGACTACCCTCACCACTGGTAGAGCCATGTTAGACTACCCTCACCACTGGTAGAGCCATGTTAGACTACCCTCACCACTGGTAGAGCCATGTTAGACTACCCACACCACTGGTACAGCCATGTTAGACTACCCTCACCACTGGTACAGCCATGTTAGACTACCCTCACCACTGGTACAGCCATGTTAGACTACCCTCACCACTGGTACTAAGAGCCATGTTAGACTACCCTCACCACTGGTAGAGCCATGTTAGACCACCCTCACCACTGGTAGAGCCATGTTAGACTACCCTCACCACTGGTAGAGCCATGTTAGACTACCCTCACCACTGGTAGAGCCATGTTAGACTACCCTCACCACTGGTACAGCCATGTTAGACTACCCTCACCACTGGTACAGCCATGTTAGACTACCCACACCACTGGTAGAGCCATGTTAGACTACCCTCACCACTGGTACTAAGAGCCATGTTAGACTACCCTCACCACTGGTAGAGCCATGTTAGACCACCCTCACCACTGGTAGAGCCATGTTAGACCACCCTCACCACTGGTAGAGCCATGTTAGACTACCCTCACCACTGGTACAGCCATGTTAGACCACCCTCACCACTGGTAGAGCCATGTTAGACTACCCTCACCACTGGTAGAGCCATGTTAGACTACCCTCACCACTGGTAGAGCCATGTTAGACTACCCTCACCACTGGTAGAGCCATGTTAGACTACCCTCACCACTGGTAGAGCCATGTTAGACTACCCACACCACTGGTACAGCCATGTTAGACTACCCTCACCACTGGTACAGCCATGTTAGACTACCCTCACCACTGGTACAGCCATGTTAGACTACCCTCACCACTGGTACTAAGAGCCATGTTAGACTACCCTCACCACTGGTAGAGCCATGTTAGACCACCCTCACCACTGGTAGAGCCATGTTAGACTACCCTCACCACTGGTAGAGCCATGTTAGACTACCCTCACCACTGGTAGAGCCATGTTAGACTACCCTCACCACTGGTACAGCCATGTTAGACTACCCTCACCACTGGTACAGCCATGTTAGACTACCCACACCACTGGTAGAGCCATGTTAGACTACCCTCACCACTGGTACTAAGAGCCATGTTAGACTACCCTCACCACTGGTAGAGCCATGTTAGACCACCCTCACCACTGGTAGAGCCATGTTAGACCACCCTCACCACTGGTAGAGCCATGTTAGACTACCCTCACCACTGGTAGAGCCATGTTAGACTACCCTCACCACTGGTAGAGCCATGTTAGACTACCCTCACCACTGGTACAGCCATGTTAGACTACCCACACCACTGGTAGAGCCATGTTAGACTACCCTCACCACTGGTAGAGCCATGTTAGACTACCCTCACCACTGGTAGAGCCATGTTAGACTACCCTCACCACTGGTACAGCCATGTTAGACTACCCACACCACTGGTAGAGCCATGTTAGACTACCCTCACCACTGGTACTAAGAGCCATGTTAGACTACCCTCACCACTGGTAGAGCCATGTTAGACCACCCTCACCACTGGTACAGCCATGTTAGACTACCCTCACCACTGGTAGAGCCATGTTAGACTACCCTCACCACTGGTAGAGCCATGTTAGACTACCCTCACCACTGGTACTAAGAGCCATGTTAGACTACCCTCACCACTGGTACAGCCATGTTAGACTACCCTCACCACTGGTAGAGCCATGTTAGACTACCCTCACCACTGGTACAGCCATGTTAGACTACCCTCACCACTGGTACAGCCATGTTAGACTACCCTCACCACTGGTAGAGCCATGTTAGACTACCCTCACCACTGGTAGAGCCATGTTAGACTACCCTCACCACTGGTACAGCCATGTTAGACCACCCTCACCACTGGTAGAGCCATGTTAGACTACCCTCACCACTGGTACAGCCATGTTAGACTACCCTCACCACTGGTAGAGCCATGTTAGACTACCCTCACCACTGGTAGAGCCATGTTAGACCACCCTCCCCATTGCCCAGAGGGATATCAGAATGCCTGGGCACGCATCATCAGGCCCAGTTTCTGGAATCCTTCCCATCACTCTGGAGAGATGCCTTCCCTTTGTGTGGGTGGACGTGACGCAGTTAGTGTGTACCAAACGTATACAGATACCCAGACAACACCAGGAATGGTGAGGTGAGGAATTCCACCATCACGTAGCAATAACAGTTTATGTACAGATAATCTACTAGATTTGAACACCCACACACTAAACAACACACCCCACACATACACACTAGATACCTTACATCCTTGAAGGCTAATTGAAAGTAGAGATCTCAGGTTTGCTCCAATGTATTCCAGAGCCTTATCATCAACCTACAAGTTTAAGGAAATGGGATGAGGGAAGGCATGGGGATGAGGGAAGGCATGGGGATGAGGGAAGGCATGGGATGAGGGAAGGCATGGGGATGAGGGAAGGCATGGTATGAAGGAAGGCATGGGGATGAGGGAAGGCATGGTATGAAGGAAGGCATGGGATGAGGGAAGGCATGGGGATAAGGGAAGGCATGGTATGAAGACCTTTAAAAATGGTCCTTCCCCCAGAAGCCCCACCCACAATATACAGAAGCCTCTCCCCCAGACACCACACCCATGCAGTAGTCCCTCCCACAGAAGCCCCACCCACATTGGTGCAGAAGCTGAGGTCCAGGGAGGTAAGCCGTTTGCAGCCATTGGTGAGGGAGAGAAGCCCCACCCCTGTCACCTTGCAGCAGGAGAAGCTGACGTGTTCCAGGTCTGGGCACCCCTCACTACATGTGGTACAAGTGTGTGTGAAGTGTGATGGTCAGTTAACCCCACCCATCCTTCCCAAGCCACACCCCTCCATACCTCAGGTGGGTGCAGGTGACATCAGTGATTTCCTTGCAGGAAGCCATGTCCAGGTATCTGAGGTGGGAACAGTTCTTGCTCAGGTACAAGGAGGTGTGGTCAGTCAGCCTGTAACACTTCCTCAGCACCAGCTTCTCTAAGTGTTGGCAGTGTCTAGAGATAGTCCTGGGGAGGAGGAGCACCATCATGATGGAGAGGGGAGGAGGTATGGAGGGGGGAGGAGGTATGGAGAGGGGAGGAAAGTAGGTTGTGTGGTAAGGATAGTGGGAAGAGAGGAGGGGAGAGAGGAGGGGGAGAGGGAGTTAGGGGGAGAGAGGAAGGAGAGAGGGAGAGGAGGGAGAGGGAAAGAGAAGAGGGAGAGGGAGAAAGGAGGGGAAAACAGCAGGTAGCAGATGGGGATGGTTAGTATTTAATTTCTTGAATCACTATAACTACATTAACATTGATCGAATGGCATGTCTTGGGCCAGTGAAGCTAACATGCCAGCAGCAGCGTACCCCAGAGGCACGCACGCGCCCCACCCACATGCAGGGAGGCCTACTTACAGATGTGGCTTCAAAGCATATATTAGACAATTATGTGCCCAATTTGAGGACCACCCACGTCATAGCCCCCTGGTGGCCTCACTGCCCCAATCATGTCGTCACATAGGGACCAGACATAAACTGCTGAGGACTGCGCACGCATGGATATGAGCGACAGCTATTCAAATTGGTGCACACCAGTAGAACAGTGCAGCCTCCCTCCCTCCTGCCACTCACTTTCCCTCCCACCCCTCCCCTCATCTTTCACTCCTCCCTCCCACCCCCTCCCTCCCTCCTTCCTCCCACCCCCTCCCTCCCTCCTTCCTCCCACCCCCTCCCTCCCTCCTCTTCCACCTCCCTCTTCCACTCCCCTTCCCTCCCATCCCCTCCCTCCTCTTCCACCCACCCCCTCCCTCCCACCCCCTCCCTCCTTCCTCTTCCACCTCCCTCTTCCCTCCCATCCCCTCTCATTCTCTCTCACTCCAATGCCTGGTCTTCAACTCCGATACACTCCTGAAGGTCCAGCGATCTAAGGAAACCACCACACCTCCTGGAGAGATTGCCAACAACCTTCCCCTGTGAGAAAGGAGGAGAGTGGGAGGAGAGAGAGAGGAGGAGAGGGGAGGAGGAAAAGCAGGGACCCAATGATGTACCATGCATGGTACATGATCAAGTCACTGTTAGAATACCGCAAGCCACAAGCATTGCAAAGATTGGTTAGTAGCTAAGGATAGCCCATTTCACATCGCCAGAGGGTAAACGTGTCACAGCATTCCACAAGGTGAAGTGGTGCCCATCTGCAGCGTATCAGCATTCATCAGGAGATCAGGTTACAGCCCAACACACCAGACCTACTAGTAAGTGCCCCCATCACCTGGCACTGAGCAAGCCATCCATAACCATCCCGTGAGAAAAAAAGCAAATGGTTTACTACGAGCTAGGCGACCTCTTTCATTGGTTGAATGTCTTCCCCCAAGCTTCCCTTCCCTCGTCCCCAGACCTCCCTTACCTCATCCCCACACCTCTCCCTCCCAGACACCACTTCAGGGACATCCTAATATGAGTATCTCATTTTTATATGGGGCATCCTTGCATGGATGTCCTAATATGGGCATCCCATAAGGATGTCCTAATGTGGGCATCTTTCAAAGACATCTCAAATATAGGGCATCACTACACACAGGTGTGATCTGTTCAGAGGTATTTTTGGGAGCTTGAAACAATTGTGTTAACACACCGCTCTTCTTCTTCGGCTAACAGACGATGGCTTTTGTCTAGCATACCAGAGCCATAGGTGCTTCTTCAACCTTAACAACCACATAAGCCACAGGACAATGCCAGCCAATTGTAAAATAATGAAGGTCCATAAGTTATTTATTTATTCATAGCGAAAACCCACCCAGCAGCCCATTGGATTATGTAATTCATAGCAACCACATTTGAATTAATGCTCACCTCAATTGCTGTCTGGAAGTCAAAGAGGCGAATATGCTGCCAATTACATCCGTGAAGTGCCAGTGTACTCCATGCCTATGGGGGAGTGAGTTAGTGTGAAGTGCCCACGCCTATGGGGGAGTGAGTTAGTAGGCATAGTTGTGAAGGTGTGTGGTGTAAACGTAAACCTTATCTACAGCTGCAGGAGGTGGTTGGTTGGGAGGAGGATGGGGGGAGGGGGGAGGTGTGGTAAGCTATGTATATGTCTGGTACCAGACGAACAGCTAACATAAGATACCAATATGATTGCATCAATGGGGGGACATGGGGACAGTGTGCATGTACCCCCATGGTTTGGTGGTTAGCAATGGGGAGGCCAAAAGAAATTAGTGCTCACACACACAGATGCACACACACATGCACACACACACACATACACACATACACAATGTATCTATTAGGTCCACTTGTGACAACAAAAATTAATACAAATTGCACACTGCCGCGGTTAATTTGAATAAACAAGACAAATCAGCCCACATCGCCTAGCAACACAGCAGTACATAATCATGTAGCTTATCCACAGGGTTACCTTGGAGACCTGAGCACACCTACACAGTGAGACAACATCTAGAAATGAAAATATTCTGTTCAGGTATTGGTGCATGGTGGAAAGGTATGCATGTAGGTGTGTGTGTGTGCATGTAGGTGTGTGTAGGTGTGTGTATGTAGGTGTGTGTGTAGGTATGTGTGTATGCATGAAGGTGTGTGTGTGTGCATGTGTGTAGATGTGTGTGCATGTAGGTGTGTGTGTAGGTGTGTGTGTGTTTGGTGCAGAATGTGTGGATGTGTGATGAGGTGTGGCATGTGAGGAAAGCACAAATGAACGTCAGAACAGATCACGTGCATCACCATGGTCACATGTACGTATTCATGGTGGTCGCTTAAAGTGACCACTGATGACCGCGTGTAACAACACAAACACCCCACCTTACATTTCCCCTCCCCCCCCCCCCCTCCCCCTTGCACACGTACTTGAGCATTAAGTCGTCTGGTAGCGTGACGATCGAATTTCGGTCACCACTCGGTCCGCGCCCATCAGCCTGAGTGTAGGAAGCGCCAAAGTTTAGAGAAGCTAGCGAGTTATCGTCCGACGAAGAAGCGTCGGACGGCTCCGCTGCTCGGATGATCCAAACCCTACTCAACAAGTGGCCCATCCTAGGGTGCCTTTTCTAACAGATATGTTTACTAACCCTACTTTGCACCCCGTCTTTGTTTTAGAATTTCATGTCTTGGAAATTAGAACAATGTTTGTGCGTCACCTGAGCTGAGGGGATCGCGTCGCAAATAGGAAACATAGTCCTAAGGATACTTACTTCCAAATGCTTGGCATCGCTTCCATTCAACTTGTGGACATTCATCCAAAAATATATATATGAACACCTCTGTCGAACTATAACGTTCCCCCTTTCAGCGTGGTTCGGGTAATTAGAAGAGCTTGCTACGCTTACATTTACGGTCAAAACAAACATTCGAACTTTGTACGGCTTCGCTCAAGTCAACCATAAAGCCTGCAGTTTTTGACGCGCAGTTTTGTGTCATACGGAAGCAGCAGGTGCGCAAACGAGCAGATTGAAAATTTTGAAGGGAGAAAAAAAAAAAAGACGCCTCGACTGAAATTATTCGCAAGCACAAGCAAATTAGCAGCTCCACCTATCTCTCTTACTTGGCAATTTAGTCTGACAAGTGCTAAGGAAATTTTCGCAGCTTAAAAAATAATCGGCTCCGTCCTCCCTTCCGCCACCTATAACCACCTCTGACCTCCCTGATGTGTATCTGAGCACACAAGGCATGGAAAGCGTAGTTGAACAGCAGCTTCTCCGAGTCAAGGCCGAAGAGCAGGAGCCGTGCCGAGAAGCAAGCCTACACGACCTGCTGGGGGAGATCATGGACACCGGAGGCTCTCGCCCGACCATCTCAGAGCAGGGACAGAAACACAACATGGCCGCGGCCCACGGCCAGTTCACCATGACGACAATGCGCCCCTCACCGGCCGCGGGCTTAGACCCGTCCCGGCTCACACCTTACAAGAACTGCAGCTCTGGCAGCGGGCTCCTGCACAGGGGAGGCGACCCGGTGACGGCGGGCGATCAGGCGGGACTCAAGAGCGGGAGCGGGCGCCCGCAAAAGAGCGCCGGCGCTGGAATGACCGCGGCTGTTTCCCCGGAATACCCACACAGCACCTCCGGGACACCTAATTCCATCACCCAACTGCTGGCGGCGTTCTCTGGCTGCGACAGCTCCGCTTTAGACTTCCCTTCTCCCCTCGGCTCGGGGTTCGCCAGCCCACTGAGCTCGGCCAAGCTTGGGAGAAAAAGGGCTCTCTCCATCTCCCCGCTCTCCACCGGATCCGGCCTGGATCTCAGCGCCCTCATCCGCTCTTCCCCCACCTCTCTCCTCAACTACATCACAGCGTCACGCGGCAGCTCCGCGGGGTCCATGGGTCACCTCAGCCCCTCCATTTTCATCAACCCCACCCCCCACCGCCAGCACGTCCTCCTCAGGCACACTCCCCAGCCCATGCAGCAGCCGCAGACCGCCAACGAAGGTGAGGTGAACGTGGACGTGGCCAAACTGAAACTGGAGCCGGTAGCGGTCACCGTCGATGAGGCCGCGTTCCCGGGCGTATACAAAGATGCCCTAAAAACTCTAGAAACCGTTCGGGAGGAAGACGGCGGGTGTTTCGATGACGAAGAGCGCCACAGCATGGCGGGAAGTTACGCTCGCACAGTGGAGTGCGACTCGACGACGAGGGCGGGAAATGAACGCGGCAGCGAAAGTGGATGCGAGGGGGGCCCAGACCCAGAGTCCGAGCGCAGCAAGGGGAAGAGGCGGGTGTACTACACCTACCCAAACACGGAGGTGCCTCACAACAACCAATGCCTTTGGAGCGGTTGCAACGTCCAGTACGCGACTCTGGACGAGCTGGTGAGGCATGTGAACGTGGACCACATCTACAGAGACAGCAAGAAGGACTTTGTGTGCTGCTGGGAAGGGTGTGTGAGGGAAAGGAAGGCGTTCAAGGCCCAGTACATGCTCCTCGTGCACATGAGACGTCACACCGGAGAGAAACCTCATCAGTGCACGGTGAGTATGATAAAAATTATTAACATAAATATTGCATTGTTAGATTCTGAATTTAGTTGGCCTAAGCAAAGGGCAAGCAGCAGTCCATCATAGCGGCGCTTCAAGGGCACACCTGTGTGCATGCAGGGGAGTGTGTGTGTGTGCGTGTGTGTGTGTGTGTGTGTGTGCATGTGTGTGCGTGTGTGTGTGTGTGTATGTGTGTGTGTGTGTGTGTGTGTGGTGTATGTTATAGACATCAGGAGTGCAATGCTAGCACACAAAAAAAACTAACACCTTGTATCTAGCTCTTATGTTACCCATGTTGACCTTGGCAATGCGTCACGGTTGGAATGACACCAACAGGAGCCATGAATAACCTCCTGCCAAAAGGGGACTACTGGGCTCAAGGGAATTCACAGTCCCTGTGGATGGCTGTGTTTACCCTCGTGGGAGGGGCCATGCACTGAGGGCCCTGGTGGTTAGGAAAGTGTTTGGTTCTGATTACATTTAGAAGTAGATTTGAGAGGGTGTGTGTGTGTGTGTGTTAACAATCTTTCCATCCCATTGTGGGGGTTTTCTATGAAAATAAGAAGGGGGAGTGGTTATTATAGCATTACCTACTCCCCCTCCTCCTCCTTCTCTTCTCCTCCTCCCCTCCTCCCCCTCCCCTCATCCCCATAGTTTGAAGGATTCAATAAGGGATACTAAGAAAATAAAAAAATAAGCGGGGGAGTGGTTAATTACCTTCTCCTCCTTCTCCTTCTCCTCCTCCCCATAGTTTGAAGGGTGCCATAAGGCATACTCTCGTCTGGAGAACCTCAAGACACACCTCAGGTCACACACGGGAGAGAAGCCCTACACCTGCAAGTATAAGGGCTGTGACAAGTCCTTCTCTAATGCCTCAGACTGCGCCAAACATATGAACAGAACTCACTCCGACGAGGTGAGCCTTGAGACATTGTGGAGTTAATGGCTGACCTATAGTCGGGTACCTGGTAAGGCCATCCTCGTGGGCACTGAGGATAGGGTATTAGGCCTCTGGTTAGGTCCTATTCGGGGGGGAAGGGGGGGAGGCCTCTGGTTAGGTCCTGGTTGGTTTACTTCGATAATGATTTTTGTTCAGTACCTGACATCACAATGTGATGTCATTGGCATGTGATGACATAACTGAAAAATCAAATAGTATGCCTTCTGCCCTACATGCTCTAGAGGTAATGTCGCCATGGTAACTTGTGTCTTGGTGTGCTATTAGCATCCTGGATATTAGCTGTTGTTATGGCTACCATTTCACAGATGGATGAGTCCATCGATTGCTCTGTGATTGGGACACTTAACATTAGGATGGGGGTACCAGGGTTGTGTTGTTGGGCTGTTAGAGCCGTCATTGAGACGTAACAGAGATCAGATGGTGTTTGTTTATTTGTCTTCTTAGTTCATCCCTCCCCCCCTTCCTCCTCCCTCCTCCTTTCTTTGGGCATGCTTAATACCCTTTAATCGTCGATACGTGAAGGAATGGCATGACTTCATGTGTCACTTGGATGTTTTGGGGATCGCATTTTTATTGGGGTCACATTGAAACCAATATCACAGAATCCATGAGGTCGATCGCCAATAATCCAATTGGCCCATATTTAGTCAAACAGGAAGGAGACAGGTGCCGTATTGACCAGCACCTGAAAGGGGTGATGTACCCACACATCACCCCATGTAGAGGCAGGCAATGGAGTGACGTAGACACACACACATGCTTGTAGGGATGATGTATGTCTGAGCATGTGCATGTACCTGTGTGTGTGTGTTGGTACAGATGTGGGGCGGGGTTAGCTCAGTGACCTGCAGTTACTGTACCATCTCCACTCCCAGAAGCCATATGCATGCCCCAACCCTGGGTGTGCCAAGAGATACACAGACCCCAGCTCTAGGAGGAAACATGTCAAGAACTGTCAGGTTGGCAAGAAGGTAATATTATGTTGGTGTGTGTGCATGTGTGCTAATGGTGTGTGTGCATTTGTGTGCTATTGGTGTGTGTGTGTGGACTGCTGTTTGATAACCAAATATTCAACTCCACTATTTTTGATTAATTGGGCCAACCCTGCATAATGGCAGTGATGTATGGAAGTCCCCCCCCCCCCCTCCCCCCCCCGTTTAATATAACTTAACCCCTCCCTCCCAGACGAAGGCCGAAGATGCCATGTCTGGTGCAGACGAAGAGAGCTGCACTGAGGGTGCCCAGTCCATACCGCCACCCCCGGGAAAGCAGCCAAAGCCCACAGCTGGACAGGGCAAGAAGGCAGAGAAGCCAAACAAGAAGAAAAAAATGGCAGACTCCGACCAGAACTTGAGGGCCGGGGCCACACCCATGGACCATGGGTATGAAACAGGTGGTTCCCAGGGATACGTATCCTCCCACACAGGATACTCCTCTTCTGGCTATGACACAGAGTACCCTAGCCTGAAGGATGACGACATCCATCGCGTGATCCACCACAGGCCTCCTCATCACGTGACCTCCCCACTCGGCCACGCTCCGAACCAACACCACCTGCCGATGAACCGCCCCTTCGCAAACAAAACAGTGCGGCAAAACGGCACGGTACCCGCCCCCAAGCAAGCCCCGCCTTCGTACGGCGCACTTCCGCCCGCGTCGTCTCGGTCCTTGTACCACACGTACCCAGACCCGCTGCTGAGCGAGGGGTGCCTGCCGGGGGAGCAGCAGTCCCAGTGTATGGTGCACTACACGGTGCCGGTGGTGAACGGCCACCAGACGAGATACACGGAGCAGGGGCCCGCCTACGTCACCGTCAGCGTGCAGAGGCGGTTCGGTGCCGACGTCACTTCCAGTGGGTACTCCAGCCTTCGCAGCATCTCGCCCGCCAAGGGAGACCAGAGAGGCCCCGCCGAAGACGCGACGTCACTTTCAAACAGCGGTAACGGCGCGTTCAGCAACCTGAAGAACGCCCTCATGACAAACTCCCGCTCCACCTTCTCCTCCACCAGCTCCCGCGCCTCGACTCCCAGCAGCAACGTTGGGCGTGGCGAAGTGAAACCCCTCCCACCGCTCACCGAGGGCGAGGTGTTGCCGCCCAAAACGCCTCCCCACGCGGGCCACCTGTGGAAACACGCGTCGAGCGGCGGGCAGTACCTGAAGCGTTCTATGGACGAGCGTTCAGAGCGGTCATGGCGCTCATACTCGTCTCACAGCTCGCGGTACTCTGTGTCCGGTAGTGAACTGAGTGACGAACTGCTGGAGAGTCTGCCTACGACCGGAGCCCTCCGTAATACGTTCACAAAGATCCAACCCCTACCGCTACCCGAATCAATGCAGTCGCTCGGTAGGCCCTTCGCCATGGACTGCGGGACCTTGGACGTTTTTTCGGGGATGCAAGGGACTTTCCCTCCCGAGGCCACTGACGTAACCCTTCCTCTGCATCACTATGGAAACGATGCGCTCCCTTACGATGAGCAGTGCTTGTTCAGCGATAACATACCCATCTCTCAAAGCCAGTTGCTTTTGGCCGATGGACTCTTGTCAGACACGTTTGCTGGGGATGCTGGTTCCAACATGGTCATTGGTGACATGGCTTCCATAACAACGGCTCTGACCTGCGAATCACGGCATTACTGGGAGGGCATGCTACAACATGCAGACTGATTGCTTTTGAAATTTTGCAACCCGATCACTTGTGTGTGTGTGTGTGTGTGTGCCTGTGTCGCATCCAATCACAGCCCTGATATTCTGCTGTTTGCTGTATTATATGTGCTTGTGAAATGCATTAATAAATACTGTCCAAAATGTCTCTACGCACAAGGATATGATCTTGATAGAGCGGGCTACAGAAAATCATTATGATGAAATAAAATTCACCTGTACGTAATGATGTGAACAGTATAAGATCACACATACACCTGTATGCATATCATGTGATGCCATACTGTAAGTCACCAAGGTCCATAGTGTGGGAGATGAAAGGATTTACAAAAGGTGCAAGGGGGGCGGGGTCTTCTTTTACAGCTCATGATTTATATCACTGTGCTCAGTTAATATTATACTTATTGCTTTCTTTTTGTTTTATCATTCATTGTCTTGACAATATGAACGTGATGACACATCACTTGCTCTGTACTAAGTACGTTTGCAGAACGCAAGGAGGAGATGCTCTTATGTGAAGTGGTGGCTTTGAAAAAAGCCAGTTAAACAGGACGTGAGGGGAAAGACAGAATTGTGTATTTATGCGTCTTCGCCAGACTTCTTGGAGGGGGCGGAGCCAGCTGCCGCCTTCTTGGGGAGGAGGGTGGCCTGGATGTTGGGCAACACACCACCCTGAGCGATGGTCACTCCGGCCAGCAGCTTGTTCAGCTCTTCGTCATTCCTGATGGCCAGCTGAAGGTGGCGGGGATTGATCCTCTGCTTCTTGTTGTCGCGGGCCGCGTTTCCCGCCAGTTCCAAGATCTCGGCGGCAAGGTACTCCATCACCGCGGCTAGGTACACGGGAGCTCCCGCCCCGATACGCTCGGCGTAGTTCCCCTGACGGAGGAGACGGTGAACACGTCCAACGGGGAACTGCAGTCCAGCGCGGGCAGAGCGGCTTTTAGCCTTGGCGCGGGCCTTGCCTCCTTTTCCACGTCCAGTCATTGTGTAAGCGATGTGGTCACAGACAATAAGTAATAATAATGTCTGCCCCCCGCCCTTTTTGTAGAAGCGAGGAGGATCACTTTGTGGATAAACATCCGTCCAATAGATTTAATCGGATCACTTACCTAAACGAAGCGATACGATTGGTTAGCCTTAAAGTGATCCGGCGCCAAGCGGAAGTCAAAATGATTATAAATAGGAACGTCACTCGGCAGTTCCGATCATCAGTTCAGTTCATTCGAAGCGAACACAAATGCCAGGAAAGGTCGCAAGCAAGAAGGGAGAGAAGGCAGCCGCCAAGCCAAAGGTGCCCGGAGAGAAGAGCAAGAAGAAGAAGCTCCGCAAGGAGAGCTACTCCATCTACATCTACAAGGTGATGAAGCAGGTCCACCCAGACACCGGCATCTCCAGCAAGGCCATGAGCATCATGAACTCGTTCGTGAACGACATCTTCGAGAGGATAGCCACCGAGGCGTCCCGCCTGGCCCACTACAACAAGAAGCACACCATCACCAGCCGGGAGGTCCAGACTGCCGTGAGGCTCCACCTCCCTGGTGAGCTGTCTAAGCACGCAGTGAGTGAGGGTACCAAGGCTGTGACCAAGTACACCAGCAGCAAGTAGACTGCTTCTCTTCCCCTTACGGTTGTCGCTGACACCTATCGTTCTTTTAACGGCTTTTCTTAAAGCCACCATTTTTACAAAGTCTCACACCTCAGATCTGCCAGCGTTTATATATTTTTATATAGACCTTATGCACCAAACCATGAATCTCATTTATTTACTTAAATCTACAGCATGGGGAAGGGGGGGGCATTTGGGGATGAAGCGCCCCCCAACCCATAAACTCACTCACCGGCCACAATCCTCGTCGATTAATTAAGCGCCTCTAGTCTGTCTGGGCCAGTTACATTCGTGTGAAGTTAACCGCCCGTATTAGATCAGAGATAATATATATTATCTCTGGTAGTGTTTCGCACATCCAGTAAACCTACGACACAGCGGTGGAGTTCTTTCTCACGACCCAACTATCAAATATGCTTAGCGCATATTTTTTCAAGTTTTTCAAATCATTTCATGTTCAAAGAGACACCGATGCGCTCTACAACTTCTTCCTTACGCATTGGAAATAATATTATACCCCGTTTGCACGACACAATTTTTCCGTACCAGCATGGCATGGTACGGTTCATTAAAACGGGATACGGTTCGGTTAAGACATAAACCGTGCCGAGCCAGCACGGTTGCAACAACCGTGCTACCCGGCACGGCACGGTGCATAGTAGATAGAGATATGATAGCAAGTGAGCATGCGTAGTAGCCTGTTTCCATAGTACTAAAATGGCGGGGTGGACTATAACGTTCCAGCTAATACAGATTTGGGGAATTCCATGGACTGCAACAAAGTGGTGTATGAAGATCGGCGATGAGATGGTGTAGATATTTGATTCAGATCAGTAACGAAACAATCAGTAGCTTGATACTCTTTAAAAATATACTATATTGTGCACCTTGCGAGAGATATGAGAAACCATGATTGCTCTTCTCTGCCTGTGATGCCTCATTTTTTCGATTGCACGGAACCTCAACGTTGTAAACAAGTCCTCTATTTAAGGTAATAATCTGGTTACGGGAATTGCCCAATCGATACCACAAACCTCAAACGCGTGTATATGGTACTCATTCGTGCTGTATACCGTGCCATCGTCGTGTAAACGTGGTAGCCTGTCCATCATGGAATTACAGGGTCCAGAATTTTTAATTACGCGTACATTTATATTGCACGCGTGGACTTTCCTGAAAACTTTTATAATATGCGCTAGGTCCCTTTTCGCTGCCTCGACCCCATATATTGTACTAATAAGGTTCAATAACAATTTGTAGTTATTAGCCCGTAATTGCTAAACTTTTTATTTCTGATTTATACAAGTAAAGAAAAACATTCTCTAAAGAGAAAGTTGGTGGGATATACTGAGGAATTGGAGGCAAAGGTGGTGTAAAAAGGAAGGGAACAAGGGTTTTAGGAAAAGAAGAATGAGACAAAATCCCATATTTAGCACTTCTTTTGGTTCTGTTACATTTACATGTGCTAAATGATTTTTGTCTCATTTTTCTTTTCCCCTTCCTTTTTACACCACCTTTGCCTCCAATTCCTATATCCCACCAACTTTCTCGTTAGAGAATGTACTTGTTTCCTCGTTACGATTATTACTACTGGCAAGTACCCACACCTCGCTTCAATTACCGTCACGAGCAGACGTCCGCTTTTGTTTGTGATTACTGTAAGGAACTCGGGAAAATTCTAACTCGTCGTCTCGTTGTTTAGCTCACCTCTTTTGTTTGCACAATTCTAAATATACGTAAATGTCGCCATGGGAACGCTTCTAGGCATTACGTAATGATTACGTATGTTCATTTCACGCTTTATTCATATATCGAAGATGTCCTTCCAGGAGATTCTAAAGCGATTGGTATAATTTGCGCTCTTTTAAACCTTTCCTGTCCGGAGTTATACTCACCCGAGAAGACGACGGAGAAGATTTGGCCTGGGGACGAGGTAAAACACGAACGTTTTTGTTCTCTTAAAGCAAGTAGTTTTAAGACTGGAATAAAACATTAAAATGACAGTCTTTGACTTCTGGTTCGATAGCAACAAAGAGCAACACTATCCGCTTCTCGGTACGCGAGTTATACGCGGGTCGCGTTTTAAAAAATAATTTCATGACCCGGGTAAATTCCTATATAGGAACTACTATCGTAGTTCCTGATAAAATAATAATTAAGTCAGAATACGTCATTTGAAGCTCACGTGATGTAGTATTGATTTGGTCGTCGTATTAACACCGGGGAGGCCAGGCCAGGAACAATAGAAAATTGAAAGTCTGGGGACTGTTATCTACGATTGCTAGGTAAGCACTTAACACGCACGCTCCCAGCCCATTCCACA
This sequence comes from Eunapius fragilis, assembly GCA_963681505.1. Taxonomy (NCBI): domain Eukaryota; kingdom Metazoa; phylum Porifera; class Demospongiae; order Spongillida; family Spongillidae; genus Eunapius; species Eunapius fragilis. The sequence continues at coordinate 16,468,283 of OY811972.1, read as the reverse complement.
AATGTTCACCAGTCACCACACTGATCGTGCAACGGATCAATCGGCAGCAGTAGTCGCGATAGCTTGTATATATGATATCCATGCAGCCTTACCAGAGATAATATTATCAATATCCCTGCACAGACGCAATAGATCCTTCTTGCACAAGTGATAAAAACATTCTCTATGCGAGAAGGTTGGTGGTATATAGGAATCAAAGGCGGTGGTGGTGTAAAAAGCAAGGGAACAAGGATTGTGATTGAAAAGGAAAAAAGAAATAGACCTATATTAGCAGCATGTCGTCATGTTTAACTGTGTGTGCTAATATAGGTCTATTTCATTTTTCCTTTTCAATCACAATCCTTGTTCCCTTGCTTTTTACACCACCACCGCCTTTGATTCCTATATACCACCAACCTTCTCGCATAGAGAATGTTTTTATCACTTGTTTCCTACATTTTTTGGTAGATTTAGTATTGTATTTAGTTCTTGAAAAGTAACCATGTAGCAAGAATGTCAAATGACAGTTTTATTTTAGAATCTCGTGGCCATGCAATTTTTTGAGGTGTGGGTGTACCATTAAAACACACAGTATTACTATTTAAACAATAAGTACAAGTATTTCATTTATAACCCAGGAGCATGTCATCTTGTATAGGATATACTGCTGTATATTCTGGACCAGGATATACTTCTGTATATCCAGGATATATAGCAGGTAGAGCAGGTGGAGCTAATCCTGCAGCTGGACATGGATGGAACCACTCGTGGACCTGGACCTGAAACAAATCCTCCACTGGCAAGTGAAGCCATATAATACATCAGACAAAGATTACATGTACCCACTGATCTCACGCTATTATCAGATAAACCACAATACGTTGTCATCAGCAACTTTGATACTATTAGATATAAATTATGCACCACAATACACATTAACATTATTACGAAATTGTTGTCAGCGAACAGCGTGCACATATTTCAAACAACAGCACGGAGAGAGCTGCAATATCTTCCGCTGTAACTGTTGCATAAAATATTTTAGCGATACACTTTTCATGCTATAATTTATGTCCAGATCCAACATTCATGGTGTAACGCACATTCGGGGTGGTCGCTTTGATGGTCCTTTCAGTAGCGCGCTTGACACCTTGTCGTGTCTTGTATTGCACTCGTTTGGCATATCTGTAGGTGTACGAGTGGCTAGTTGTTGCCGGGTTTTTTTTTTCTGTAAGGGCGGTGGTGTGGGGGGGACACATTCTAATTGGAGCCTCTTACTTCACATTATCTGCTGTAGACTGTATACCGTAGTATCTGATCGCGTATGTAGTTCCACCGACAGAATTCGAAAGTTATGCTATATAAGAAGCTATAGTATAGAAATCAATTCGGTCAAAACAATTATATGCGATAGTGTCGGGTACTTACGTGTATGGTAGTTTTGGCTTTCATTTCAAGCTGCGTAACGAATGATAAGAGTTGAGAGTAACGCACAGGCGTCATGCAGAAAATGATACCTTGAATATTCGTCAGGAGCCTTCCTATAACGTTATCGCTGCTCCATTCCGTTTCTCAACCATTTGGCATTATGGTTGGACATTTATACATGGAGCCGTAGGGACCCGAAAAGGCTCTTGGATTCAGTGCGTATACCTCTTCCACAGCGTGCGGGAATATTAAGAATTTGAATCACGCCCACGACACGTGGCTATTATTGCATTTAAAAATAGCTAGCTGATGTAATTGGGTATTTTTAACCGAATACCAAATGAGGTACTATTCGCTTTAGTTAATTGCCCGAACAGTTAGGCGTCTAACAGACCCCCGAAGATAACCTGCGGACGCATCCTGAAGCGATTGGTACACTTGGCGTGCTTTACAAACGTTCCTGTCGTGAGTTATACTCTCCGGAAGGAAGAAGAAGAAGAAGAAGCCGACGGAGGAGAAATTTTAGGTGGGACTGGGTACGGACGATGGGGACGAGTATTTTTGTTCTCTAAAAGTACACCGTCTTGTGACACAAATACAACGCAGAACTGTTGTCCTTTTTTATATCGCTCGAATGCCACTAAGAGCGAAGTGACCCGATTCTTAAATGTCCCGCTAGACGTGAGTGACGTTTTTTTAATGACATTCATGATACTGTTGGATTCCTATATGGAACCTACTCGCGTAGGTTCCGATAAGATTACCGGTAGCAATGCGATAGGGCAAAAGCTCTAAACTTAAAATGATTCATATTATTGTGGCTACCTCCGGATGCTTGGTGTTTACAGAAATGATCCATATATGGCATGAGTGTAGTAAAATCTATTTGTATTATCCTCCTCCACTGAGTGCAACTCGATCCGAACGTGTATTTAAGCCGCGATCCGGTGTATACGCCTCGAACAAGCTAAAGGGTTATGCATACAGCCTCGAACCAGGCGTATGGCGAGTGATTCCCAAAATTATGCAGCTCTATACAATATACACACTGGCTAACTTGTCATTTCTTATACATAGCTCTGCACCTCAGCGCGCATCCTCCGCATTTTGTATTATACCTCCAATTTGGGCACATGCCTCCCCGTTAGTATTACCAGCGGTGATCCGAGGGTAGGGGTGGGGCACCAGGGGAATTTATGCGTAACATATCGCGTGGGAGGCTATACTACACCCACTGGGCCCCCAATGGTTTAGCCGTGGATCCGCCGTTGGGTGGTGTATACCTCCGCTTTCGCATTGGTAGTCTTGTACCCAGAACCACACAGCATCGCTGTCGACAACGATTATGTTACGTAGTTATATATTTGTCCGATAATTACTTGCACAATCATCGGTATGGAGGTTGCGTGTGTGTCCATAGGTCGACGCAGCTATTGGCCTGGGGACCAGATAAGCCATCTAATTTTAAAGTTAAAAACATTATCCTCCTTTATCTAGCAATGTTGCCCCTCCCCCTTCTCCCCTCCCCCACAAACTAATGTACTGGACTGGTGTGTTGTTGTATGTGCAGGGCATGTAATAGAGGCCATGGTACATGATAACATTTAATTGTACCGCCTCCTCTACATGTTCCTGTCCCATAACCTTAACTGTATATTAAACCTCTTAATGGTGCATCGTCTGGATTTGAGCATATAGAGAATGGTATGGGACACATGTAATGGAGGCCATGGTCATGTACGTAAGTGTGTGTGTGTGTGTGTGTGTGTGTGTGTGTGTGTGTGTGTGTGTGTGTGTGTGTGTGTGTGTGTGTGTGTAAGCATATGTGCCTAATAAACTAAAGTTGCACATGGCAACATACACTTCCAAATATCCAAATTTATAACTGTATGTATCGATGATCAGCAATAGTCATGGGGATATAAAGATAGTGAGTACTATGGGACATGTAATGGAATATGGGACATGAGTATGTACCTGGCATGGGAGGCTATCCAACACCCACCGAGTCCCCAAGCCGTAGATCCGCTACATTTCACACCTAGACCCACACATCATCGCAAGTCGCCCCCATATTGCTTAAATTTGTGTCGTTACAGAAAATTGCTTCCATCACGCAATCAACACCGTTATGGAAATTATTTTCCGTTTGGAAAACAGAGAAAGAAAGTTGTATACAGTAGAGCAATAGGTCTGGGGACTAAATAAGCCACTTTATATTTGATGGCATTAATACTGCTCTCCATTATTTCTCCTTTATCTAGCAATGGTTGCCCCCTCCCCCCCCCCCCCTCCCCTTCCCCCTCGGCTAAGGGACATACTCTGCATACCTCAGTGCATCCTCCGAATTCAGTATATACCTTCCCATTAATGATCTGATGTATTGTATGTAGTGTGTTGTATGTACTCATGGAACACAAAGTGGAGGCTATGAGGCAGGACCATGTAGTTGGTGGCCATAGGACATGAGCATATACTGCCATATGTGCCACTGTCGCATGCACATGCTGATGTACCATTGGCCCACTAAGGGGGAGGGGGGGAGGAGGGGGAGGGGCTCAGCTCCAGAAGCTCTGTAAAAACATTTCTTGAGGCGTACAACTCATATAGCGCTCATGTTGCGTATAAACTCTTGAAGGAGAAGGGAGGGGCACGTGCCCCGATTGTATATACCTAATGAATGGAAGTATGCTGAATAGTGCGACAGAGCTAAAGTATAATTTTGGCACGATCTCGCGCTATAGGTACGGCTTTGGACGCCCAATCCCTGAAATAAAGGTGTATCCAACTATGTGGGCATGTCTGAGTGCATGCATAGGTTGTGTTCTTGCGTTTAATAGTAATGTGGCGTGCTAATAAGACCCTCCCCCAAATCGAACTATAAAAAGTTCGTGCTTAAAGTTTAATAGTTCTGGAAAGAAAGTGGTTTTTATAATGATCTTGGTCCAAAAGATAAATAGAAACATTCACGGATAAGGAGACGCTTAAACAAGAGTCATATTTTTCATTGGAGATGGATGGATAGAGGGGGGATTTTTTCGCTAGTTATTCATGTTGAAGTTCTCCTCCTTCCCTCCTTCCCATGTACATGTAGCCATAGTGAGGTCCAGAGGACCAGTAACATTTGGTAACTAGGACTGTTTATGTGACTATTGGACTACTCTTCAAGTGACAATGAGTGCTCCTCCATCCATTGATTGTGAGTATATGCTGTGTTCTAAGTTGGTTCCATGTGTCCCTCTTCCCCAACCATTCTCCCACTTTAACTCTTTTCCTCCATTAGCCACGCCTAACCTCAGGCACCTGATATCCATTTATGTTGGTCATTTGAACATCATCCAAAGCATTGGTACCAGCTACTACAACTTGGGGATACTACTGCTCAACGATGACAATGGAGTGTTGGTGAATTCCTTCAAATCTGAACACCAGAACAATGCTGAAGCAATCACACGGGCCATCTTCCAGATGTGGATTACTGGTACTGGAAGGAAACCTGCAACATGGAGGACACTGGTTCATGTCCTTAGAGAGTGCCTGTTGACTTCCCAGGCTGATGCCATTGATGCTTACTGTGGTGGGTAAAATTATGTGCTTTGAGCTAGCTAATGTTTTATTCATTGTTATGTTATTTGTGCAAATCATGTGCACGTAAAATCATGTGCACGCACATATAATTAAGGCAGTTCTCTGTGCCCTTATGACTCTTCAGCCATTATTACTTTAGTTGTGCCCCAATGGTACATGTTAAAAAATTCTTCTATCGGTGGTAGTTTGATACTACGCATCCTTTAGTTTTGCACCTTTAATATGTATCAATCTGATCATAAACACATACCAATTTATGGAAGCCATTCTTTGTCCTAATATATATGTATATATTTATTATAGGGTTTTAAATCACCAGGAAACCTTTTTTGTTTTAGCACCAATGAAATGTAAGTGTTGCTTGTACACAACATATTACATATCAATTAGCACCCATATAAGTTGTGGTTTCTGGTATGGGCATCATCACATCAGTTTTCTTCTCCACAAAACTCAATTTGTTTCGTAGATGCTTGGCATTTGGATGCCAAGAGATTTGTGTTGTGACCTGTACCAGCGGCATCGATTGCTGCATGATCACAAAGGGGATTGAGAGATATGGGTGTGGCTGATTGAAGTACAGCAGGAAATATGGATGTGAAGCAATCATTGCCGCTGGTACAACTTGAAGATAGGAATAAATGGATCACAACAGAAATCTCTTGCCATAAATACCAAATATTGTACAAGTCAAAAGCATAAGTCAACAAACAAGGAGCACGTAAAATAGTATCAGAATTTGAACATGTGATGCAAAACTCATGCTCACTTGTTTAGGAATAACCTGTAGAGGGGGCTACATGTGTTATTGCCAGATATCTTCAAAATTGTCTGTAGTTTCACTCCTCATCTTAAAAATTCCATCACCATTTAATTAATCACAACTGTATACTCTTGTGTACGCAAAAAAAAAAAACAATTCCTAAATGGGTATAGCAGTGTAACTGAGTTTCATCCTGTCCTGGAAACAACCAAAACAAGTACTGAACGACCTGCACTTTCAAAATTGAAATTGCACTTCTAAAAATATGACATCAAATATTGCATGGTTTGAGCACAATAGGAGCTATGACCATGCCCTTACACCAACCTGAAGCCTCAGTATTTGTGGTCCAATTTTTCACACGTTACAATTATTGAATAATAGCTTGTAAGTTATATTTGATGGAAATAACCAAGTATACTAAGTGTTTTGTCAAATTGAAACATAGGTGTCAATAAATGGACCCACTAGATATAACTAATAATACGCATAAACCAACCAATTGGAGCTGTTCAGTACACATGGTGGAGCATGATATGGTAATCAAAATGTGCAGATAGCTCAACTAATACAACTTATATTTAAGCCTTTGTTCTCTATGTGATTGTAATGCAATGGTTGCCAGTTTTGATGGTTGCCAGTTCTGACCAGTGTTAGCTGCTATGGTGACTTAATTCTCCTGAATGTCATCTCAGGGTTCATGAACTATACAGGGTGTTTATGATAGAACACAACACTTGAAATTTGATTTCATTAAAGTAGTTAGCCAAATACTAACAATCCAATTATTGTAAGCAGTGAAGTAGTTGTATCAAAACCCTCATAATTCAAAGCCATCTATTAAGAAAGTATTAGTATGATCACGTTAGAGATAATTGATTAATGATAAGTAACGCTAGATCTAGATATGGTGGAACAGAACTGATTTCAAGTTACTAAGTTCAGTAGAGGGTTATTAGCATTTAAGACCACCATTTGCGTTAAGGTTATCAAGGCTGAAGCTGTTATGGGATAACTATTTTTAATCAAATTGAAGTGAAAATAATTCTAAACAATACAGTATGCGTAATAACAGTAATAAAAACGTAGTCCTTGATAAGCATCACTAATTACCATTTGATTTGGTAATGAATTATGTAATGGTGAGTAATTAAAACTCAAAGTTAATTAAAAATTGTAGTGGTCATTTTGCTTTTTCAAGTTTGATTTGTTATTAACTAGTAAAACGCCAATCAATTTTCATCAAACCTTCATCGAAGTTATTCTGAAGTTTATAAATGTTATTATTGCAATTTAGTTAATTGCAAGCTATTTGACTTTATCTTTTGAACTATTAAAGAGATTCATATTTGACTAAATGTGCTTATTGTAAGTTTATTAGATTGACAATCCTTCTAATGTGTTGCACTCTTCCATAAACACCCTGTAAAACACCCTGTAAAACAAAGCATTGATCTTCTTGCAGGTGTGGGGAATCAAGCTAGAAGTAGAGATCTCAGTAGAAGACAAAATGTAGGAACTGGAGGACATGGGGTTGGAGGTAATACTGTACCAAGTACAGGTGGTCATTTCTCAAGTGTGTCTGAGGACCCTCTTGGTATGTTGAGCACATCGTGTAGTGTTGTGTCTTACAAACCAAATCCATTTTGGCCCAGGTGAGGATGACCTTGCAGATGTACTGGATGCAGTGCTGGATATGGCAGCAGAATGGAAGTCCCTGGGAGCAGCCCTGAGGATTAGGCATGGAGAGTTGGAGGCTTTTTTTAAAAAGAACCATACAGACCCAAATGGATGTCTCATAGATGTCCTCCTTGCTTGGCTGAAACTAAACTATGATACCAAAAAGTTTGGTCAGCCGTCTTGGAGGGTGTTGTGCCAAGCTATTCAAAAACCTGCTGGAGGCAATAACCCAGCATTGGCGAGGAAGATAGCTGAGAAGCATAGTAAGCCCAAAGTTGTGTTGTATGTGGTTGATTATCAGTATATGGATGCTGTTGTCACCCTCAATAACTAAGGCCTGGTACACACTAGGTGATATCACCCACAACTGTAGGCCTTACAAGTCAGTGTGGATTTTAAAATCAAGATATGGATTATTATGAAGCGAAAAAATCATGGTCCATGCATCAGTAGATAGAATTTTCTATCTGCTCTATTCCGATAAAGTTTTATCCGATTTTATCACCGTTTAGAGTCTCAATTTTATCACAGTGTAGAGTGTCGGCAATTTACACTCAATTTTACACTTTGACACTCAATTCTGTAGCGCTTTGATTTTTGTTTATGTACTCGGGATTGGAGGCATCCATAACAAATTTCCACATCTTTTCTGTATTCCGTTCTCAAACTGCATGTTTGGTCTATTAATGTAGCTTATATCAACATGCGGTAGCAAAAACAACAATGAATTAATGAAGTAGCTCTTGTATACAGTTCATTTCGTAGAAAATGGCTATTTCAAGTGAGCACTGGAATCTCAAGTATCGAGTTCTCACTGGAAATAGTCATAAGCTGTGCAGTTGTGAAGTACATGTAGCTTAAATTTATTCATTGTTGTTTTTACTACCGCATGTTGACATAAGCTATGGTGCAGTTTGAGAACGTAAAACATAAAAAAAGATGCAGAAATTAAAGTTGTATGGATGCCTCAAAGCCCATAAAAACCAACGTGGTACCGAATTAAGTCTAAAATATTGAATTTACAAGTAAATAAAAAACCTTCCCTATGAGACAGTTGGTGGGATATAGGATTTCAAGGCAATGGTGGTGTAAAAAGCAAGGAAACAAGGGTCTGTAATAGTAAGGGAAAATTTGTCATAGTTAGCCCGTTTGTAGAATATAATATGTTCGTGTGCTAAATATAGGACTATGACAACTTTTCCCTTACTATTACAGACCCTTGTTTCCTTGCTTTTTACACCACCATTGCCTTCAAATCCTATATCCCACCAACCTTTACATAGAGAAGGTTTTTTATTTACTTGTTTCATTCATTTTGTTCGTGCACATTGATCCGTAATGTTCAGCCACCAATGTCATATTGTAAACCAAGCTTAGTAAGAGTGGGAGCTACATTCACATACCTTTAATTTGAATAACTTTACTTTACTCTTTCAATGGCCTCGTTTGGTTTTGCAGGGTACGCTTAGCCTTCCCGTACCGCATTCTCTTCGCCAAGCGAGGACTCTACCAATAACGCTGCCTTTAAGTTTTATCTTCTCGGGTCTCCTTGATGCCGCCATTTTTACTTTAAGATGCGTCTTACATATAAATATAGTCGATTGTTTACCAAAATATAACATCGGCTATTTTATATGAAAGCTGCTCTTCCAGCCTATTCTAAAGCTATTGGTGAAACTTTCATTATTTAAAAGTGTTCCTATCCCGAGTTATGCGTTGCCAAGAAGAAGAAAAAGAAGAAGAAGGAGGAGGAGACCATGCATGTACCGGGACTGGGTACGAGGGCGGGCAGTACATCTCTACCGCGCTGTTTTGTGACATAAAACAAAGACGAAACTGCTCATTATTGACTTCTAGTTCGATTGCTATAACAAGCTAAACGATCCGATCTCCGGAGAGACGGGTCGCGTATTTTTAATGAGTTCATAGTCGGGGTCAAATCCTATATGGAAGTTTCGAAAGTTCCGATATCTTGAAAAATTGAAGGTCTAATCACAGCTAAAACTTTATTTCAATATAGCGGATAGAAAAACCTATCTACTAATGCATAGATGCCAGGATTGCAACAGGTTCCCAGTCAAAATATGAACTGGAATCTGAAAAGGAGGGGTGGTGGTGGTGGGAAGGGGGGGGGGGGTGGTGGAAGATGTGGGAATGATAAATGAATGCATAACACGACACACACACACATGTTGTAGTTCACATTCATTCCAATCACTGCACAAAGCGCAAAATATGTGGATAGCTCAGCTAGTACAGCTCATTTACACAAAAGGATTTAAGCATTACTTTTATCAGGACTGCATCTACACGTCAGTGCTAATTAGGTCCCAAAAACATTTTTTTGCCAGTCTCACCATAGTGTTAATGTCTATTCTCTTGAATATCATCTCAGGGTTATATCATCAATATAACAAAGCATCCATCTCCATGCAGAGGGTGAGAATCAAGGAAGAGCTGGAGGAGCTGGGTATGGAGGTAATACAGAACCACTTACAGGTGGTGATGATTTCTCAAGTGTGTCTGGTGACCCTCTTGGTATGTTGAGCACATCATGCAGTGTTGTGTCTTACAAACCACACCCCCTTGACCCAGGTGAGGATGACTGTGAAGATGTAGTGGAGGAAGTGTTGGATGTAGCAGCAAGATGGAAGTTCCTCGGAGTAGCCCTGCGGATTAGACCTGCATGTTTAGATACTATTTCATCAAAAAACCATACAGATCCAAATGGATCTCTCAGAGATATTCTCCATGCATGGCTACGACAGACCAATGATACCATGACATATGGTCAGCCATCTTGGAGGATGGTGTGCCAAGCTATACACAAACGTGTTGGAGGCAATAATCCAGCATTGGCAAGGAGGATAGCAACAAAACATAGTAAGGCAAACGTGTTCTTTGTGTCTAATTCTTTCCCAATGACTAACCAGATGGATAATTGATAGGGTACTCTTTTATGATGGCTAATGGGTGGGGGAAAAATGGTGGAATGTTTAAATGCAAAGGATTCGAGAAAGCAGAAATGTATAACGAATCTGTTTTGCAAGCCATTCATCTAGAAATGGAAACTGTATTTTCTTTAACATGCTTCCAAATTGCGCACTCTGATTTTTAGGGGGAAAAAACCTATATGTAAATTTCATCTGGAAACTGTAGAAAGTGTTAGCTTTCGTAGCAAACCCCTTCATCTGTGCCACTTGTGATCGTATGAAAACAAGGAATTAATGATAATCTCGCTAATAGTGTTAAGCACTGTGCTTTCAACTTCAAAGATCCTCATTTTTTTTGTTACAGCAGTGTTTAATGAAGTGGATGGCCTCCAGTCCACACCTGGGATTGTCTCCAATGGTCAAAAATCTCTTGAACTAGCTACCTCCTGTGAGGATACTCGGTCAACATTTGTTAATGTTGAGCCAAAATATGGCTCAGAAACAGTTTTATCATCAAAGGTTGATGCTGGACATGTGGCTTCTGTCAGCACTGGAGAACCTCTTGTAACATGTGAGGATGATGGCGAGTACAGCTGTGATGTTGCCAGTGGTAAAGACAAGATTGAATCTAACCATGCAGGTGTAAATGTCTATATAGGTCAGCTGTGGCCTTGTATATGTTACTTGTTCACTTTGGAGCAACTAATATCATATTAATTATTCTATTCACTAGTTTAGTTAACAAACCAGTCAGTCAACCTTTTCATTCTATCGTTTCACACTTACCGTTTTTTTACAGATGAAGATCATATTGAAATCCTTACGCACCCTGAGGATAAGCAAGCCAGAGTGAAGACTGACATTACCCTGTCATGTGCAGCTATTAACAAAGATGGAAAGGAACTAGTCTACCAGTGGATTGATGCTAGCAAGAAAGGTGTGTTTAATGATCTCAATACCATCATATTATCATTTCATTCTAACACATCTCCAACAGATATAGTTCATGAAGGCAATACTTTCGTGATAAACTTTAAGTGTCCTGCTGTCACACAATACTACTGTCAGGTGTCACTGAAAAATAAGAAAGAAGTTGTTGTGCAGTCAAGAACAGTTAAGGTCACAGCTACACCAGGTGAGCCCATTTGAGATTATGGTAAGGTGGCACTATAATTTTAGTCTTTATTCTATTTTTTAAAAGTGTGGTTCACAGTCCAACCGCGAGATATTAATGGATTAATTGGAAGCCCTGTTATTCTGCACTGTCATGTAGAAGGCTACTTATCAACTGATGATGGTATGTTGTATCAGTGGCTACAGTCTGCCAAAAAGGATGGACCATTCACAACACCACGAGGATGCTTATTTCCATTTAACAGTGAAGTATTATTTATTCAAAGCCTCTCAGACCAACATGTTGGATATTACAAATGCCAAGTGACTATTAATAGATGTAATATACCGGTAACCTCAAATATAGTTCATGTAGGAGCAACACTCCCTGACACCTCAGGTAAGAACCAAACGATTAAGTTGCTTATGGTATCAATGTTGTAATTATGTAGGCCCTCCACCAGAGGAGAAAGTGATCTTTATCACCAAACATCCTCATAATTGGGCTGTGGAATTAGGAACACCATTTTATGTAATGTGTGAAGCCACTGTATCTAAAGGTGCAGTGACCTATCAGTGGATAAAGGATGGCCAGGTTCTTGATAACGAACGAAATAGTGAACTAAAAAGGTGTTTTAGACAAACGTTTATAAACGAAAATTAATAACTATTGCCCCCATATAGAGCTTCAGCAAAAGATACTGATTTTGGGATATATTGGTGCTTACTGAGAACGCTGGATGGAACCAGTGTTGCCATATCTGAGGCAGCACAGGTTGAAAAATCTCTCAATGAGTGCTTGCAACCATCACTGATTTCATACAAGACAGATAAAGGATATTATGGTAAGGGCCCATGGGGGGGGGGGGGGGGGGGGGTGTGTGATCACATTTGCATCATAATAATTTCTTCCAATTGCTTCACACCTTATACATGAGTGAGAACTACATTACTGTATTGGTTTGTGCCTGCAATTCTTTAGAGCGGTGAATACTTATTGTTGCATGTGCCACCTTTATCAGCTTATCACCATCACTTTTATCTTTGTACACAGCTCAGGAGAAGGTAGCTCTTCTTATTGGAAATGGTAAATATGCAAATATGCAAGCATTGGAAGGCATTGAAGTTGACATTAGAAAACTTAAGGAAGCTCTAAATAAGTTGGACTTCAAGGTCATTTCTCTCCTGGACTTGAAATATGATGAGATGTGGGAAGCTTTGGACCAATTCTACAAACTTCTGAAGCCTGGTGTCTATGCAGTGTTTTACTTCACAGGACATGGCTTTAGATACAATGACATCACCTATCTAATGCCAATAGAAGCCACCAAAAACCCTATGGTGTGTGACCTTAACATATCATCAAAAACAATCAGGTGCAAAATTCATATGACGCACGCCACAGGGTTAAGCCTTCTCGACTGTTGTGCTGAGAGGTGAGCTGTGTGAAGCACAAACACAATAATACATACTGGTGTAACTTTCTATAGTGGGAATATCCAGCCTCCAAAAAATGACACCTCAAGTGCTACTGAAGTTAAAAATTATTGTGAAGTCTCAGCTTGGTAAGATACCAATGTTTTATAGCAATACTCATCATATAGTCAATCCTCTGCAGCCTTGAAGGCGCTCGTGCATACATGCATATATTCAACGATGCTCTCATTCAGTGCCTTCAAAGAAATATCATGTACCATGACCTTTGCCATGAGATACAAGGTCAACATGCTATGATCCTGTTCCTTTAACTCAATACATTCACCAGTGTGTTGTTTCCCATCCCTCCAGACATAATGAGGAAATCCCGCAAAGCCCCTTTTCAGTTGCCCACTATGACAGGCCAAACTCTGGACAAAGTTAGTTTTCATGATCCCATCAAGTATGGAAGTGAGGCTGCTGCAAAGCACAGTGATTTACTTCATGACCACTGCACCATGGCCAATAGTAAGACATTGCCATCTCCTTTTGTCCCATAGCCCCTCCCCTCTCTGTCCCTGTGATATGCCCCTCCCTCCTCCCCGTTACATGTCCTTATAACTAACCTTGGGTAACTATATTTCAGGTGTTCCTGAGCCTGTTCTTTGTCAGTACTCTGAAACGGTTCAAATTAGTCTCAACTTTTCGGCTGAATTTTCCAATGTTCTGAATGTTCAGCTTGTCCAAAAAAAGAGTGGTATCACTATTGACATGGACCAAGAGCTAATGGTATGTGTGTGCAGTGTGTTCTGAAGGAGCATGTTGTAGGCATCAATCTTACAGCGTAAGCAAGGTGTGGAGGTATCTCAAGGTGAAGGTGGTAATTTCAGAATTGAGGGAATTCAAAGGGCTAAAGTAAGCAAACAGCTGTCCCCTCCCCTAGGGTGACAGGTCTTATATTTCCTTGCAGGGGCCTCTGGTGCTACGTATGAAAGTTAAAATAACAACTAAAGGAGGTGGTGTTAAGGTGATGTCTATTGCACATGAGCTGAAGAGTAAAGTGCTATTTGGATTGCTTCAGTAATATGTACTTTGGGTGTGTGGTTTATGCTTATGGATATTCTATAGGAAGAATTCCCTAATCCAGCTTTTGAAACAAATGCTGGTCAAATGTTATAAAATAACATCTGTTTTGAAAAAAGATACATTAAATTTAGGTACATACACCAAGCAGCATTTTCAAATATAGTTCATTGGCTAGGACATCATTATCCAAGCCCTCTGTAAAATTAACTTCACACCAATATGTATGGGACAGTACTAGTGTCCAGCAAAATCACCTTTCTGGATAGTTTTTCAAGTTTTCAAATTTTTTCATATTCCGTGAACTCCAAAGAGCTTCTATCAATAAACATTTTGTTATTGTGTGCTTTTTCACCAACTTGCATTGGTCAGGTCATCACATACAACAATTCCTTTGCTAACACTTAAAGACTTTGCCAACACTCAAAGAATTGCTCTGTCTTAGGCCTTTAAATCAGAAACGTTTCACTTGCACATATTGCATAATGACAAAGTGAATAAACTCTAACTTCTTTGTGAGACAATTATAGTAAGTGAAATGTGTTACAAGCTAAGGGTACACCACAATAGGTCGGCATGTGTGACAACATCAGTGTACCACTTTCCACTCATCCATCACACCATCTGTTCTATTCATCACATCAACATTGTGATTCATTTAACATAAACGCATGCTGCCAATATTACTAACACTGGCCATCAGCTATGGTCTCACTGCATGGTGAAGCTAGACAGCAGCTGGACAGCCTCATTGGCAGACCTGTTCACATGTTCCACCAACTGATGTGCATCACTGGTGTTGGAGTAGGAGGTGTGGAGGGTGGAGAGAGGTCCCTCAAGACTGGAGGCTGTTGTGGTAGGACAGGTCACCTCCACCAGGCCAGACTGCGGTGGGAGGGCCACCAGGCCAGACTGCGGTGGGAGGGCAGGTCACCTCCACCAGGCCAGACTGCGGTGGGAGGGCAGGTCACCTCCACCAGGCCAGACTGCAGCTGTAGGACAGGTCACCTCCACAAGGCCAGACTGTGGTGGTAGGACAGGTCACCTCCACCAGGCCAGGCTGTGGCGGTAGGACAGGTCACCTCCACCAGGCCAGACTGTGGCGGTAGGACAGGTCACCTTCACAAGGCCAGACTGTGGCGGTAGGACAGGTCACCTCCACCAGGCCAGACTGTGGTGCATGGTTAAGCATCCCCCAGGTTTTTGTGTCTTAACTTGCACTGACAATGGCTGATGATATTGGTGGTACAGTCACTTTTTATTTTAAATCTGAGCATTTCATGGTGTAGGTGGTTGTTACCATGGTGACTACTGTGATCACTTTGCTAACTAACATGGTGGTGGGGGTAGGTGCATATGTGCCATGGAGAGTGAGTCCTGGGTACTGCATGTGCTTATAATCAGCATCATGGTCCAGGTTATTGTGCATGTGTAGGGTCAGTTGTAACCCCACACAATAACCTGAGCCATGATGGGGTCAGTTATAACCCCACACAATAACATGATGGGGTCAGTTATAACCTCACACAATAACCTGGGTGGCTGGGCCATAATGGGGTCCCCCTTCTCCCCTCACTATTTCACAGAAGGAAAACATTCATCACAATGGCATCAATTTATTTCCTTCCACTTTTGACATTATGTGTGTGGCAGTGCACACATGCTTGAAGCATGAGCTCACACCTGCATACCTGGCTGTTTTTACCACTGTACGTACAAACAACTGGAAACCAACATTAGTGATTAAAGCCACTTCCGAACCGCGTCGACCTAGATCCGATCAGGCTCCGATTCGCGAGTCCGCACTAGGAATTTGATTTAATAGCGGACCGGATCGGAGACTGTTTGGGTGTGGACTATGTAATTTGCTGTACAACAGAATCGAACTTGGCTGGTCTGCGTTCGTGGAACTATATAACGCACCGTATGAATAGGCTAAAACGAGCGGGCATAATGTACTTATGGAAATGGATTTTCCATCTTCCCCCAGCACTGCTGGTATAACCGTATAGTACTCATTGTGCAGACGTAGTACATTAATTTGTTGCAAGCTGATTCCATCGAGGTACGGTGGAGTAAGACGTCAGCCGCCCCCTTAAACTCTCATAATCTTGTACAGTATTAGTGGATCGTCTAATATCATGGCCGGCGGAGCCCAGCAGGCAACCCAGGCAATTGCCGCCTGTCAGCGGCCTGTGTAGATTTTTGGGCTTAAAAAATAAATAACTATACGTGTAATTCGCTATGCGTACTATTAAAAAAAAAAAAAAAAAACCTATAGTTTCATGTATCAATTTCACATACTTAAAAAACTTCCGCGCTTCACGTAGGAGGGGGCACGTCACCCTCCCGCCCCCTCCCCCTACTTGGCACCCGCCCGCCCCGCCCCCTCTTGCCTGGGTTGAATTTTAGACCTTCCGCCGGCTCTGAATATAAGGCTGGTTACATTATAGGCGCCTTATAACATCGCGAATGTTTTATATAAGGTCGTACTTGTGGGTTTGATGCACTAATCATAATCATCCATAAAGAGAACCTGCATTGTACACGTGCTAGGGCTGATGCATGAATGTGATGTGTATTCATTTTAATTTGGTGTGGTTTGTGATCCTAAAAAATGATATGTCTTATAGTACATGTAGTAGATTACGCCTTATAGCAAACCACACGCCTTATATACGATCCGCGCCATGTTGCCGAGCGCCTTATATACGATCCACTACTGTAATGCCCAACAGGCTGATAATAAGGTGATAATTCATGATTATATTCAGGCTGATGGGGCCATAACGTTATGTAACCATGCACACATATTCATCATGGCACAATGTACACAGCGATAGCCTCACCAATGCGGAAGTGTACCAAACCCTGGAATTCGTGCGCACTTTAATTATGTCAAATTAATACGCAACCATTCGCTCGACCCAGACGCACACTAAGTGTAAGTATGGATACGCCAGCTTCTTTCACAATCCTGTCACAGTCCGAACCTGTCATACTGACTGGCATGCACACATCTATGGCTAGAGCACCTAGTTCAGATGATAGCACACTGCTCCTTAAATAGGAACACTTTATGCACTGTGGTGTAGTAAACAGATGCACATGAGTACACACACACGGCAAATTACTTTGTTGTTAAGTACACCACTCCTAAGCCATATCAGGTGGGTGGAGAGGAACTAATGTTTTGGGCTATATACATCTGAAACAGGTTCAGTAGAGATAGGCATTGTTGTAGAGCTAAGGTCTGGACAGTCTGAAGAAAAGGGGAGGAGCATGGGGAGGGGTTACACTGAATTACCCTGTCACACACATCCTTAATCTTTTAGACATTCACAAGGCACTTGCCAAAAAAGGTTACTTTCCAGTCAACGCCCCCCCCCCCCCCCCCCCCCCCCCCCCCCCCCCAAGGGGGTACCTGTATTGGACACAGCCTTATTCCCTACATGTGGGTACCCAACACCTTGAGTACTCCCACAACCACACAGTGGCTATGCTACCCCATGTCCCCTTCCTGTGCACTTTGTAGTGTTTGCAAGTACCTATGGAGGCATACATCATTAAACACACGTGACCTCACACCACATCTCACTATACCCTACCACATGCACCATATGTACTGCTTAGGTACATAGGGCTTACGAGGGTCACACTTCACATTGCCTTACCTGCCAAGCCTTCCCTTTTGTTAGCTTCTGCCACAACAGACTAACTTACAGTGGCTATGGTGTTAGTGCCCATGTTCCCCTGTTGGCTGGCTAACATAGGAAATATTTCCCCCTTCCCATCAACCCCCCAACCTTTACATCACTGCTGTAGCTGTGAAATGCTTACCCATTAAATCACAGCAGGTTAAGGGCAGGAGGAGGAGGAGGAGCACTGCAATTTTAACATACAAGTCCAGCTAGCCTAGCATGGACCAATGGTGTCCAAGTTGGGGACACCACATGCAGGCCCCTCACTGGTGCCCCCCCCCAAAACACTACTTGTGTGTGTGTGTGTCTGATAGTTATGAACATAATAATTCTCTACTGACGTTTCCAGTTGACTGAGAGGCAACCGTGACATATGGGGGGCAACTGCAAGACAGAAGATACACACACACACACACACACACACACACATGCACACACACACAAACACACATGCACATGCACAAACGCACACACACACACACACACACACACACACACACACACACACACACAGACCTAACCTTGTACTCGCAGTATAGATGTGTCGGTAGCTACTTGGTCCACACATGTGGTACCATCTAGATTTGCCACACACACAACGAGCAGCCGGTACCAGAGTAGCAGTTGATCCAGACAGGTTCAGAGTACATGTCAAGGGCGTCGGAAGGTAAAATACTTTGGTCTGGCAAATAAATTAACAATGAGGTGGGTGGACTCGGAGAGGCCCGCCCACAGCAACGGAATGGGGAGCACTGCAGATGCTTTCCGATCTGGATCTGGGGTTTCACCCCAAAAGTTTTGCCAGTTGTGCATTATTAATGCAAGAAATGACTAGCTCGCACGCGGCGTTAAGTGCTCAAACTCGGGGTAATGATCACGTGAGAGGTTTCCAATCCATATCACCGGTCTAGTCTTTAACTCTTTGGACGCCAAGTGTGTACACACACAACCGTTATGATACCATTCATGTATAAATTAGAAACAAAAACATGTGTTGATCATTCACAATTCCATGATGCATGCAAATGCTTGCTGCACTTGTACCCTTATAAGTACATGTTCAAGGTAGCTATGCTCCTTCTTACACCTACTAATGAACACCATTATTCAGATGGCTGCATTTTATTTCTTACCTATTAACAGCTAGGAAGGTGTAAGTAATTGACCATCACTTCCCTCTTTTGCCTGGTTCATATCATGGGTAGTAGCAACAGAAGGTGCCAGTAGGTTGTAATGGACAAACAAAATGTACTTACACTGAGACCACAAATGCTCAAACATTATTATGATTATGAGGTTACATGCATGCAAGTCAGTATTGTGTGTATGGACAATGGTATTCAAAGTGATTCTATAGTCACAACACAACACAGCAATGCATGCTTGTGTGAACATGCACGTATATGGGGCAGTGCAAGAGAAAACTGGGCTTATGTGATTTTTAACATTTCTTCAATTCATCTTGCAGTATCTTTGCGACCTTTAAAGCTCTGTCCTTCAAACTTACTACATATATTACCGGACCATTTTACTACTGCATTTTGTTGTCGAATGTTTTTTTTTTACTCCCTGGGGGGTCCTCATGATTAAACAACCAGAACAGTTAGATTTCAATGGATCTCGATGAAAGAATACCTTTTCGCGTTCAAATTTGCACCACATTTACAACACTGCACCCGCTATTTTTTCCGCCTTTTCGTTTGAGATGTGATGAGCGGTTACAAAACAGCGGCGTTTGAAAGTTGTCGTTCATTTGTCTTCCGATTGCGCTCCGTCATTGTGCCGTCATTGCTATTTTAACCCCGTGACTACGAGACACTGCCCATCAAGTGTCCCACCCTCCCTCGAATAGATAGCCCAGGCCATCCGGAGGTGGACCTGACATTTTGCAAGTTGCTTGTCACGTGAGTATCACTTGGTTCACCGGTCTGCGTCTCCCACAGGAAAAAGTTTCAAAATCCCAGCCTTCGGTTTTTAAAAGCCATCCTGGAATTGAGCGTCTAGTATGGGAATATCGCAAAAACCTTCCTTGGATTTGGCGTCCAGTGTGGGTATAGCTTAAAAACAATACTGGGTTTGTCGAACAAAAACCATGTTGAAGGAATGAATAAAAATGAGCTCAACACGGTTTTTGTTCGACAAACCCAGCATGGTTTTTAAGCTATACCCACCCTGGACGCCAAATTCCAGGATGGTTTTTGCGATATTCCCATGCTAGACGCTCAATTCCAGGATGACTTCTTGTTAAAAAACAAAAAACCCAAGGCTGGGATTTTCCCTGTGTCCATCAGTTGCGTAAACGAGTTGAGAGTTTACGGTGGCGCGTGGCGACATGAAAGCCTTGAATTGATCGAGCTACGTGATCCAAAGGCTATAAAGATAACGTGCGTAAGCTCAAACCCTTTTGCAATCACGTATTGTAGTTGAGCTTGTATGTTTTTTCATTTCTACGAGGGTGATTCGTTTTTTTTTTTTTTTTTTTTTTTTTCTTCTCGGACACAGGCCACACGTGCTGTCGCTCCTGTATTTGTGACTGAGATATAATCGCTACACGTCATCCTACTTAAACTGACCGGTGCAGCGTTTGTGTTTACTGCAACTGCAGGGGCCGATACAGAACTTTCCAAAAGGGGGGGTTGAGACCCACGATACCAAAAGCAGGGTGTGTGTGTGTGGGGGGGGGGGGGGTGGGGTGGTGGGGGGTGTCACCATGTGTACTGTCCGCTTCAGGTCCGATACAAAAAGCGGGGGGGGGGGGGGGGGGGGGGCTGCTTAGAAGAAGAGGGGGAGGTACCTTATGTGAAAGGGGGGGTTGCAACCCCCAACCCCCCCCCCCCCCCCCCCCCCACCCCTGTATCCACCTCTGTGCAAGGTATACATGAAAACGATTTGGAATGGTACGTTACCCTAGTAGTGTACACCCATGCCAGTTATAATCCGGTATTATGGAGACTGCTGCCTGTGAGCAGCAAAGTGATGACCAATCCGTTTACACCACTGATCAGTGATGGCATAACATACACTATGCCAGTATTATATGGCCACAATGGTGCTGTTGACAATACTCAGACCCCCAAAATTTATGCCTTCAACACATTGGAAATCTTGTACACACAATTGTCTGTATGATGTGTGTACATTGACTACGTAGTTCGTCACTACAAGTCACACACAAAATAACTGTGCAGACACACTCCCACACAAAAAATATCACAGTTCTTGGGGTAAGCAGTATGCAGTGTGTCCCTTCATATGGCTTGCTTGCATTCAGACTTCATACCACTCGGGTATACTTGCTCCTATTAGGTGCACTTGTATGTGTTGGGACCTCCTGTTCAGTCAAAGAACCTGTGTATGCATGTGAGAGCGTACACGTACATGTATGGATGTGAGTGTACCTGTGGTGCGCATATGTGTGCATGTGTGTATGTGTGTGTGCATGAATGTATGCGTGTGCATTTGTGTGTGCAAGTGTGTATGTGTGGGGGGGGGGGGATATTTTCTGTTTCTGCTGGAGGGGGACAGAATCTGCTAGTGTATTGTGTCCTCGGGGGACATGATTTGTAAGGTGGTTATGTGCAGATTCTACTAGCAGATTTTGTCCAGGGGAACAATTTCAGTGCACAATGTTGTTGCATAGCTGATAGAATACAATGAGCCAATAGGTGTAGTGTTCTGACTGAAATTGGATTATGTAGTAGTCCATACAATTGTGGTTTGATACAAAACACCAATCCAACAGCCACTGGTGCTGCCATACAGGCCAAGCTTGTACCCATGTGTTTGTCAGTGGTTGATATGGGGATGGGGTAGATGTGACTTTGGAGCATACAGCATTCTATGGTTGCCTTTGTACATAAATTCATAGTGCATTGTATGCTTGAGGTCAGCAACCTGCCCACAGTCAGCCCCCTTTCACTAATGCAACAGAACATCTTGACCTGGATACTAAAATGAAGGTTAAAGTAGTTAACCGCAGTTAATGGCAAGGGGGTGTACCCCGACGTGACCGCCGGGCGTGACGTTTGAGTATATTGATGCGGCGCCGGGCGGCTAAGCCACGTGTTCTCGCGTCGGCACCCGCGTTGTCAGTTCGGTTCCTATATTACTTCCACGGAGGCCTTTACTGCTGAACAAAGGGAGTACTTGGAGCGGCGATTCACACAGCTGACTGCTGCGATGATTAGGCCAACTACTTCTGACCAGGGGCCATCCTCGGCGAGTTCTGCTGACCCCCCAGCTAACGGCGATAACGGTAAGCACGTTTGTTGCCACCTTCTCCATGGGCGTACGGTGCGTGGCACGAGTATAGGCCGTTGAACGTAATTCGTCGGAGCTAGCTAGGCATTGAACGTAGCTCGTCGGAGCTAGGCCGTTGAACGTAGCTCATCGGAGCTAGGCCGTTGAACGTAGCTCGTCGGAGCTAGGCCGTTGAACGTAGCTCATCGGGGCTAGGCCGTTGCACGTAGCTCATCGGGGCTAGGCCGTTGAACGTAGCTCGTCGGAGCTAGGCCGTTGAACGTTGCTCATCGGGGCTAGGCCGTTGAACGTAGCTCGTCGGAGCTAGGCCGTTGAACGTAATTCATCGGGGCTAGGCCGTTGAACGTAGCTCATCGGGGCTAGGCCGGTGGTTCGACTGAGCGAGCTCGAGCAGCACGCGGTCGGCGGCTGTCGCCGCGGGCGCCCGAATCGGTCGTTAGCGTGATCCCAGTCCTTTCCCGTTACGCAGGCGACGACCCGTCTCAACCGAAGGAGCCTCATCAGCCGTCGTCTGGTCTGTCACTGCCGGTGTTCGCACGAGCGAGTACGGTTCCCACCCTCGACGGGACCTTGGCACACGCAGTATTGGACGGCTCCCCTCGCCTGGGTGAGCAGAACTACTCAGTCCTTCGGCTCAGGGCTAGGAGCAGACCTGGCGGCGAGGTTCCCCCCGAAGATGGAGAATCTCGAATTCGTCGAGATGTCGGACCTGCTTCAAGAGGCATGGGCGGCTGATGCCGCAGGCCCTTCGAGCCCATCCGTGGTGAAGCATCTTGGTCGTCGGCCACCCGTGTCGGACATCCTTGTGTGGGCCGAGTGCTTCACAGCTATGGCAGCAGTGCTGTCCCGGAAATACCCGATGAAGTCCCCGGAGCTCTTTGCGTACGCCCGCCGAATATTCCACGCAGCCAGGATCTACGACAGTCACTTGTGGGTGAATTACGATCAGATCTACAGACGTCAAGCCGCCTCGAGACGCAGCCTCGACTGGTCTGTGGAGGACCAGTCACTCTATAATGAGACATTCGGCGGAAGGGCCAAGCAGTTCACAAGGTGTAAGTTCTGCCTGGGCGAGAGTCACACATTTGATGTGTGCCCGGAGATGCCGTTAGTGCAGTTACCTGTTTCGCTGGTGTCGCCAGCAGCTGCGCCGACTCCGCCGGGTTTGGCTCCGAGTAGATCACCTCTCCCACAGCAACCGATCGCGCGCAGTGGCGAAGTGTGCAGGAAGTACAATGAGGATAGGTGCTATTACAGGCAGTGCCGACACACCCACGTGTGTAGCACTTGTGCTGGCCTGCATCCTGCCCTGTCGTGCCTTCACTCGCGCCGGGATCCGTACCCCCGGAAGGGTCGAGGGGCTGGCGCTTCCTAATGGTCGCCTGTTACACTAGCTGAGTACACATGGGCATGTGTTAGACTCCGATATGCTGTTGATTAGCCATTCGTGATGAGTTACCGTATATTGTGTTGCGTATCGGAACCTACGCGAGTAGGTTCCATATAGGAATCCAACAGTATCATGAATGTCATTAAAAAAACGTCACTCACGTCTAGCGGGACATTTAAGAATCGGGTCACTTCGCTCTTAGTGGCATTCGAGCGATATAAAAAAGGACAACAGTTCTGCGTTGTATTTGTGTCACAAGACGGTGTACTTTTAGAGAACAAAAATACTCGTCCCCATCGTCCGTACCCAGTCCCACCTAAAATTTCTCCTCCGTCGGCTTCTTCTTCTTCTTCTTCCTTCCGGAGAGTATAACTCACGACAGGAACGTTTGTAAAGCACGCCAAGTGTACCAATCGCTTCAGGATGCGTCCGCAGGTTATCTTCGGGGGTCTGTTAGACGCCTAACTGTTCGGGCAATTAACTAAAGCGAATAGTACCTCATTTGGTATTCGGTTAAAAATACCCAATTACATCAGCTAGCTATTTTTAAATGCAATAATAGCCACGTGTCGTGGGCGTGATTCAAATTCTTAATATTCCCGCACGCTGTGGAAGAGGTATACGCACTGAATCCAAGAGCCTTTTCGGGTCCCTACGGCTCCATGTATAAATGTCCAACCATAATGCCAAATGGTTGAGAAACGGAATGGAGCAGCGATAACGTTATAGGAAGGCTCCTGACGAATATTCAAGGTATCATTTTCTGCATGACGCCTGTGCGTTACTCTCAACTCTTATCATTCGTTACGCAGCTTGAAATGAAAGCCAAAACTACCATACACGTAAGTACCCGACACTATCGCATATAATTGTTTTGACCGAATTGATTTCTATACTATAGCTTCTTATATAGCATAACTTTCGAATTCTGTCGGTGGAACTACATACGCGATCAGATACTACGGTATACAGTCTACAGCAGATAATGTGAAGTAAGAGGCTCCAATTAGAATGTGTCCCCCCCACACCACCGCCCTTACAGAAAAAAAAAACCCGGCAACAACTAGCCACTCGTACACCTACAGATATGCCAAACGAGTGCAATACAAGACACGACAAGGTGTCAAGCGCGCTACTGAAAGGACCATCAAAGCGACCACCCCGAATGTGCGTTACACCATGAATGTTGGATCTGGACATAAATTATAGCATGAAAAGTGTATCGCTAAAATATTTTATGCAACAGTTACAGCGGAAGATATTGCAGCTCTCTCCGTGCTGTTGTTTGAAATATGTGCACGCTGTTCGCTGACAACAATTTCGTAATAATGTTAATGTGTATTGTGGTGCATAATTTATATCTAATAGTATCAAAGTTGCTGATGACAACGTATTGTGGTTTATCTGATAATAGCGTGAGATCAGTGGGTACATGTAATCTTTGTCTGATGTATTATATGGCTTCACTTGCCAGTGGAGGATTTGTTTCAGGTCCAGGTCCACGAGTGGTTCCATCCATGTCCAGCTGCAGGATTAGCTCCACCTGCTCTACCTGCTATATATCCTGGATATACAGAAGTATATCCTGGTCCAGAATATACAGCAGTATATCCTATACAAGATGACATGCTCCTGGGTTATAAATGAAATACTTGTACTTATTGTTTAAATAGTAATACTGTGTGTTTTAATGGTACACCCACACCTCAAAAAATTGCATGGCCACGAGATTCTAAAATAAAACTGTCATTTGACATTCTTGCTACATGGTTACTTTTCAAGAACTAAATACAATACTAAATCTACCAAAAAATGTAGGAAACAAGTGATAAAAACACTCTCTATGCGAGAAGGTTGGTGGTATATAGGAATCAAAGGCGGTGGTGGTGTAAAAAGCAAGGGAACAAGGATTGTGATTGAAAAGGAAAAATGAAATAGACCTATATTAGCACACACAGTTAAACATGACGACATGCTGCTAATATAGGTCTATTTCTTTTTTCCTTTTCAATCACAATCCTTGTTCCCTTGCTTTTTACACCACCACCGCCTTTGATTCCTATATACCACCAACCTTCTCGCATAGAGAGTGTTTTTATCACTTGTATAGAAATGAAATCGGTTGTATGGGTTACATTGTCATCACAAAGTCAGCTTCGCATCCGGGTTTCCGCCCTCACGGGCGTGTCGTTTTTACACGCCCGATCCGCGAAGCTGTCACCTCATGGGTGTTAATTAAGTCATGCCATGTATGGCCGGGAGGGTACGTCAATGTTTGTCACCCCCGCATATGTAGGCTATAGTTACACCCAAGACTTGCTGAGTCTGAAGCGGATGTCCGTCTCGGTAGCAGCCGACGGGGTTTCACAACTCATCACAGACTGCTCTACCCCACTCCGTGTAGGGAAGTGGGAGGTGGCCTTGGCTCACCATCCCGATCAGAGGTTCGCCTCGTTTGTCGTTGAGGGACTTAGACACGGCTTCCGCATCGGCTTCGGCGGGGGGTTCCCCCTCGTGTCATCGCCATGCAATATGCCGTCAGCAGCCGAGCAGGTCGCTGCCGTGGACAAGTACGTTGAGGGCGAGCTCGCGGCAAGGCGTTTTGTAGGCCCCTACGACCCAGCGTCGTGCCCCAATGTTCACGTCAATCGTGTGGGAGCCGTCCCGAAGGGCCACATCCCGGGCAAGTGGCGGATCATCACCGACCTCTCGTTCCCAGCACAGGGAAGCGTCAACGATGGAATCGATCCCGCCCTCTGCTCCTTGTCGTACGTGTCGGTTGACCAGGTCGCAGCGACGGCAGCCAAGTTGGGTCGGGGCGCGATCCTAGCAAAGGTCGACATTGAATCAGCATATCGCCTGGTTCCCATTGATCCACGGGACAGGCCACTGATGGGCATTCGATGGAAGGGGAAGATCTATTGCGACTGCATGCTCCCATTTGGTCTCCGTTCCGCTCCCAAACTGTTTACGGCGGTCGCGGACGCCCTGGAGTGGGTGATACGCAATCAAGGCGGAGTAACCAGCGTTGCTCATTACTTGGACGACTTCATTGTCCTAGGCCGCCCGGAGTCCGATGAGTGTGCGAGTGGCTTACGGGCGTTGATGCAGACCTGCGATCATTTGGGAGTCCCGCTGGCGCAGGGGAAATCCGAGGGGCCATCGACCACCCTGACGTTTTTGGGCATTGAGATCAACACAGTTGCCTGCACTATTTCGCTCCCACAGCCGAAGCTCCAGCGCATCCGCGTTTTGCTGTTGGAGTGGGATGACAAAAAAGTATGTACGCGAAGGGAATTGGAGTCATTGGTTGGGCTTCTCAACCATGCCTGTAAGATAGTGAGACCGGGCCGCTCCTTCCTACGCCGGATGATTGATCTGCTGTCGGTGTCGAAAGCTTCGTTTGCGCGAAGGCCGTTTCATCGGATTCGGCTAAACAGGGAGTTCAGATCCGATCTGGCATGGTGGCGCACCTTTATCCGAGATTGGAATGGGGTGGGCTACATGCTAGGCCCGGATTCTCTCGTTCGCTGTCGCGTGTCGATCGCAACCGATGCCTCTGGCTCGTGGGGCTGTGCCGCTCACTGGGGCCCCCGCTGGTTTCAATTGCCGTGGGATGGTAAGTCCAGCGCTCTCCCGATCGCGGTGAAGGAACTCGTCCCGATCATTATAGCGGCCGCGGTGTGGGGTCCTGAGTGGAGACATGACACGGTAACATGTCGCTGCGATAACCAGACGGTGACCGCAGCCCTAGCGGCTCGTTCGAGCCGTAATACAAGCATGATGCACCTGCTTCGGTGTCTGTTCTTCATAGAGGCCGTGTTCGAGTTCAATCTAACTTGTGTACACCTTCCAGGTGTTGAGAACACAAGGGCAGATGCGCTGTCCCGCAATGATGTTGCTTCCTTTCGGTCTCAGGTACCTGGGGCCGATCAACACCCCCAACCACTGCCCACGCAACTGGTGGAAGCGTTACTAAACCCCGAATTGGACTGGCTCTCGACGACTTGGAGGGATCTCTTCAGCTCTTTTTCCGGCAGGGTCTGGCCGAGTCAACCCACCGCACCTATAGCTCAGGAATGAAGCGATTCCATGATTTCTGTGTCCGGTTTTCGGTCTGCTCCCCGTTCCCTGTCTCTGAAAAACTGCTGTGCTATTTTAGTGTGTTTCTGGCAGATGAGAAACTCTCCTTCCCGACTATTAAAACGTACCTAGCGGCCGTGCGCGACGCACATATTTCTCTTGGCTTCCCTGACCCTAGGTCGGCGGGAAGTATGCCACGCCTCGAGCGTATCCAGGCGGGCATCCGCCGAGTACAAGCCCTAAAGGGCCCTTCCAAAAGGGTCCGCCTTCCGATCACCTTGGCTATCCTGGAGCGTCTGGGGGGCTACTGGTCAGCGAGGGCGGATGGCCAGGTGCACTGGGCAGTGGCTACGCTATGCTTCTTCGGGTTTTTCCGGTTGGGGGAGCTACTTTCGTCGGACGCATCATTGCCCCACTTAAGCTGGGGAGACGTGACCTACGATCACGCCTCCGAGCCGTCGATGATGAAGGTACACCTGCGGTCATCCAAATGCGACCAGTACGGAAAAGGGGCCGATGTGTTTGTGGGAAAGACTGGCAACGCCCTATGCCCGGTTGCAGCCTGCCTAGCCTACCTAACCGTCCGGGGCACGACGGAGCCCGGCGCCTTCTTTCTGAAGTCGGATCGCCGGCCACTGCTGAAACCCGTCTTCGTATCGGAGCTGCGTAAGGCGTTGGGAGCGCTTGGGCTACATCAGGCGGCATACGCTGGACACAGTTTCCGCATCGGTGCAGCTACGGCTGCGGCAGCAGCAGGAGTGGAGGACTCGACTATCCAATTGATGGGAAGATGGAACAGTGCAGCCTTCCTTGGCTACATCAGGACTCCCGGCTCTCAGTTTGCGGCGATCACCTCGCGGATAGCACAGCTGTCGTGTCCGATGGGTGTCAGTAACCCGACTATGCATTGATTATTGCCAGCCGTGCTATTCATGTATACGCATGTAACTGTCACAATTTGTCATTACTCCTTGGGGGCTGTGTGTGTCTCGGCTTGCCTCGACCCCTGGGCAGGGGATCCGCCCACCATCCGACAAGGTAGGGGCGGATCCTCACACACACCCCTCACGCCCCCAGCCCGTTCACGGGGGAGGGGGCGTTACCCTGACGCCCGCCAAAAGTTACACCGTATGAGTTCGGCCCATCGCGCGTCCCCCGTAGAGAATTAAATGAAGGTTAAAGTAGTTAACCGCAGTTAATGGCAAGGGGGTGTACCCCGACGTGACCGCCGGGCGTGACGTTTGAGTATATTGATGCGGCGCCGGGCGGCTAAGCCACGTGTTCTCGCGTCGGCACCCGCGTTGTCAGTTCCCCACCTCCCCGCCCAGCGATCCTCTAGGTCTCCATCGTCCTTGACGATGTTGCACAGTTGGGGCAGGGGATCCGCCCACCATCCGACAAGGTAGGGGCGGATCCTCACACACACCCCTCACGCCCCCAGCCCGTTCACGGGGGAGGGGGCGTTACCCTGACGCCCGCCAAAAGTTACACCGTATGAGTTCGGCCCATCGCGCGTCCCCCGTAGAGAATTAAATCCAAACTAATGTGGCCTGTACAAGTAGCACTGTTGTAAGAGCTCTATGAAATCAAGTTTGGTAGCACCAGTGGCCAATGGATTGGTGCTTTGTATCAAACTTGGACTACTACATAATGTCACAGCACTACACACCATTCCCTGTTGGCTCATTGTATTTTTAATTACATGCACACATAAACAAAAGCAAACATACACACACATGCATGCATGCACATGTACACTCACATGCATACACAGGTTCTTTGAACGGATGGGAAAAAGGAGAACATTTTATGAAATTAAAGAGGGAAACATTTATTTCGCTTGTGGACATTTTGTCTGGGGATGGGATCTGCTATGATACCAGTATGAGCATGGCATGGGACTTAGAATTGGATGTCTCCCAGCAACAGTAGAAGTTTTTGAGACTGGTTCCTTAACTCTTTACAGGGATAGAACAACAGGCTAAGGTTTTGTGGTCTGTCTAGTGTCCTGCATGTGAATGTACGCGATGTGCCTTTATCATGAATGGCGTGCATACCTGTGTGATTCTACTCGCTTAGGTGTGCTTAGCTTGTATAGATGTTGTGACCATCTATTAATGTAATGAGCCACAGTTGCAGACACAGGCAACATATACAAGTGCATCTAATAGGAGCAAGTATACCCGAGTGGTATGAAGTCTGAATGCAAGCAAGCCATATGAAGGGACACACTGCATACTGCTTACCCCAAGAACTGTGATATTTTTGTGTGGGAGTGTGTCTGCACAGTTATTTTGTGTGACTTGTAGTGACGAACTACGCAGTCAATGTACACATCATACAGACAATTGTGTGTACAAGATTTCCAATGTGTTGAAGGCATAAATTTTGGGGGTCTGAGTATTGTCAACAGCACCATTGTGGCCATATAATACTGGCATAGTGTATGTTATGCCATCAGTGGTGTAAACGGATTGGTCATCGCTTTGCTGCTCACAGGCAACAGTCTCCATAATACCGGATTTTAAACTGGCATGGGTGTAAACTACTAGGATAACGTACTATTCCAAATCGTCTTCATGTATACATTGCAGTGAACACAAACGTTGCGCCGGTCGAGTTTAAGTAGGATGACGTGTAGCGATTATATCTCAGTCACAAATACACGAGCGACAGCACGTGTGGCCTGTGTCCGAGAAAAAAAAATCGAATTACCCTCGTAGAAATGAACAAACATACAAGCTCAACTACAACAGGGTTTGAGCTTACACACGTTGTCTTAGCCTTAGGATCACGTAGGCTCGATCAATTCGACGTTTTCATGTCGCCACGCGCCACCGTAAACTCCCAACTCGTTTACGCAACTGAAGGAGACGCAGACAGGTGTAACCTAGTGATGCTCACGTGACAAACAACTTGCAAAATGTCAGGTCCACCTCCGGATGGCCTGGGCTATCTATTCGAGGGAGGGTGGGGCACTTGATGGGCAGTGTCTCGTAGTCACGGGGTTAAAATAGCAATGACGGCACAATGGCGGAGCAATCGGAAGACAAATGAACGACAACTTTCAAACGCCGCTGTTTTGTAACCGCTCATCACATCTCAAACGAAAAGGCGGAAAAAATAGCGGGTGCAGTGTTGTAAATGTGGTGCAAATTTGAACGCGAAAAGGCATTCTTTCATCGAGATCCATTGAAATCTAACTGTTCTGGTTGTTTAATCATGAGGACCCCCCAGGGAGTAAATAAAAAACATTCGACAACAAAATGCAGTAGTAAAATGGTCCAGTAATATATGTAGTAAGTTTGAAGGACAGAGCTTTAAAGGTCGCAAAGATACTGCAAGATGAATTGAAGAAATGTTAAAAATCACATAAGCCCAGTTTTCTCTTGCACTGCCCCAAATATACAATTGGAGTTCAAACAGTTAAAGTTAATTCGATGCTTGCCCTAATTGTAGTGAAATACGCCCCCAAAATGGCAAATAAAAACTATTGCTGTGACGTTTTGAATATTTCTCTATACCCATGCCCTTATTTTACCTATGCCCTTATTCATATTATTATTATTTTTAGAAAACATAGGTCCGGCAGCCGCCGGACCTGCCGGATAATAATTACGAGAAATGTCAGGGCGAAAATATACATGCGCCCCACTTGTACCTACCAACAGAGGTGGTAGATTCCACTGCTGATATGGATACGACGGCTCTCTGACCAACAGTGCTATGGAAAGCAAGATTCCACTTGGATACGGCTATGAGACGTGTCGTCCATTCAGCGGCATCATTATATCTCTGCCTTGACGTTGCGCTTGATGCTGGCATAGATCTATGATGCTCTGGTTACAGAACAAGACAGTTAAGAGAATAAATTACACTGGAATGGTGGAAAGGGAGTGGAGAGGAGGCATGCAGTGACCTCATTCGTGAATGGACTTGAATTAGAGAAAGGGACTGGTGGGCTCATTTATAGAATCCTATACCTAAACGTTGCTTACGTACTAGGTCTGAATGATCAAGTGAGGAGTTAGTTTCCGGCATTGATCATTCAATCCCAATATCATATCACGCAAAACAACTCAAGGAGGCCGGGCAAGTGTTCTGGTGAAACTGTTTTTTAAATTTTAGGTAAACTCGGAGGGCCATTATAGCAGTGGGGGGCCATTCCATACGTTGCCGATCCTGTCACAGCAGATATTTATAATTAACCTTCCCTGTCCACAGCCATCATGTCCACAGCCATCATGTACAGGTGTATTTTCAATCCCATTTTCCGCAGACCTATTCCTGTGCTTATTGGTGTGTCAGATGAAACCATTTCCCAAGCTAGCATAAGTATGCAGGTGTGTGCATCACGCATAGTCGTGCAGCTACGCTCCATGAAAATCTGTCAGTTATGAAAAGGCATGTATATGATCAGTTCACTACAATACAGTACAAGTGGCAAGCAAGACTCCCAATTAAGAGGACGTTGAAATAAGCAGCTCGCGCGATCACTGTCATTGGCTTCTTCATGTAGGTCGTTCCATTCACAGGTGGCTCGGGGTAAGCAGCAATCACATCCAGGTGACTGAACAGTGAAGTTACTATACCACGAACATTTAATTGATGGTCGGTACCCGGGGCAACAGTTGGACGTTTGCTATA